>VXAU01003369.1:804421-962448 GCA_013399695.1 Formicarius rufipectus
TAAAAAAAATGTTACATTGTGGGAAGTTCTATCCTTTTCTGAATTGGAGAATATTATATATATATATTTTTAAATAAACTATTTGAGTAAGGTAAAATAGTTCCTGAACTTGAGAAGCTGGTAATTAATTGAAATATTTAAATATAGAGGCAACTACTGCGGCAGATATGGGAAAGGCAAGGGCAAAACCTGTGTGTGGAGGGAGTGAAGACTCCAAGGGAGCTGTTTGGCAGCTCCACCGCTGCTGGGGCTGGATCCATTGCTCTTTCTCTCCCTGACCTGCCCTCGTTTACTGTGAACCCATGGGGTCCTGCTAAGCCTGACATTTCAGGAAATGCACTATATTATAGTATTTGGTGGCCACAGTTTATCCACTCTGTGCTTGGACAAGTAGTTATTGCCTATACATACAGCAGGCTGTGTTGAGATGGTGTGGTAGAGCAGTAGGGGCTAAGAGGGAGCACTGGAGGTCCTGTGCTCTGACCTCTCCCTCAGGGCAGGGCTAACTCAGCACAGGTTCCTCAAGGCCACAGGTACGATGTGCACGAACCTTGGTTTGTACCCAGGACACAAAAGGCAGAGCTGCTTTTCTGTTCTTCCCACTTGTCCTACTGTGAAACACAAAGAACTCTTAAATGCCAGTTCCTGAAGATTTTGTTACTTCTGTATTGTCCAGCAGTGACCTTTTAACATTTTTCAGAGAACGGCATATTCATGAACTAAGGAATATTTGTCTTGAAAGTCACTGATGTTTAAACGCTTTCTTTTTGTAACAGGGTTGTCCCAACAAACAGGACGTTTCTATGGCCAGAATGATTTATAGCCAAACTGCAGATTAACTTTATGGAAAAATCAGGGGTCAAACTTGGAGCTAGAAGCTTAAGACACCTGTAGGCAAGTTGCTCTTTAGTTCCCAATCCAAGAGTTCACCATCACAGAAGCTGGACAGGAAGACCCCATCGGAGTTGCTGTGTCAGGTGTCAGACCTTTCTGCAAGATTTCCACTTCTGTCCTAGTTGTGTGCTGCAATTCCCTACTTCCAGTGGTTCCTGCCCAAGCGCAGCCCTCCCAGCACTGCCAGCAATCCAGAACCATGTCTGCTTTTACCAGAGGAGAACTGGGGCTCTTGTGCTTCTGAGCACGGTTGACGCTGTAACCAAAATGTGACAGAGAACCACAGTACCATGTAGGACTTGTAAACACACAAGAGGCCCAAGGATCTCAGAGTGACAGGGGCCAGATTTAAGGCATCACTAAAATTTCACTGCAGGTGTCCAGATCTCTTACAACCTCTTGAAGACACTGCACCTCCTACATTTTAAGACGCACTCACTGGCTCTCTGAAGGCACCAAGGCCAGGAAGGCTGCCACTGAAATTATATGCCTTTTCTCTTTAGTTTCTCAGGCAGTGTCAGGTGATCATTAGAAATCTGAGCATTTATGTTTGTAATCTTACAATGTATTAGTTTCCCATCTACCTTTGAGAGAATCACCCTTGGAGAAGGATTTATGTATTTTGGTCTCAAGTGCCTTTACCCGTTCTGTGCTTGTGCGGTCATATTTGGGATGCTGCTATGAAAAGAGGGAATGTATATGAAAGAAAACTTCTTACCTGTATTGCTCTTACCAACCCTTAGCAGCTCCTAATTCTGTTTGTGAGGCAGGAGAACATAACAGTACATTGTCCACTTCAGTGACCTTGAGTATTTCAGTCTGCTCTGCATTCCTGGATACTTTGCCTCAGGACTAATGTTAAAATAATGATTAGTTTACTTTTTCATGGAATCAGAGACTGTCTCAAGTTGGAAGGGACCTGTAAGGATCATGGAGTCCAACTTCCTGCTCTTCACAGGACTGTGTAAAACTATGCCATATGATAGCATCATCCAAACACACCTTGAACTCTGACAGGCTTGGTACTTTTCAGTGCATTACAGATTTTTATTGACTTGTCATATCTGCACATAGTACACTTTAAATTGAAAACATTATTTGTTATTGTTAAGATGATCTTCTGAACCACTAAGGGTTTTATCAACATCGAAAGGACCATGGGGGTTTGCCTGCTGCTTTGAAGTGCCCCTCATGAGAGTGGCAAGGAGTCTTCCTTTCGATCTCTGTAAAAGATGTTGATGGAGTGGTTCTAGAACTAATTCATGTTCTTTGTTGAAGTTTCCTATAAAATGGACAGGAATATACTCAGTCATTCTCATCTGAGAAATGAGTCTACCAAGATGTATGTGGCTGAAAAGAGCATTGTGTCCTAACACATCAAGCCTAGTTCTCCCCAGAAACTACTGCAGTGAATGGAAAAGCTCACTTTAAAACCACAGCTCCAACAAGTGGGGACACAGAAGAACTGTAATTTTTTCGGCACAGGAATGCTAATTATCAGGCCTTATTAATGAAAATTGGGATTTGGAATCTTTGCCCCTTTGTAGGAAGGAAGCATTGTTTTATAAAGGTAAGAAAGACATGTTACTACTTGCTATGGCAAGGGTGAAGTTCCGGATTTGACCGCAGCTGCTTTTGCTCCAGTAATCTTACAGAAGCTCTGGGATAACAGTGATCTTTCAAAAGGAAAGTCACAGTGAAAGATAGCAAAATTTCAGTTATATATGTATGTAGTCGTTAAAGAAATCCATAAAGACACATTGACCCTGAAAAGAGAGGGCAGCAATTTCATGTCCCTGCAGCCTGTATTTCGTTGCTGGAGAGGCTGCATAGAAAGGCTTTCGCATCGGAGACAACCACGTGTGATGCATTGGTCCTGTTGCCCCATTTTGAGGTCTGGGCCTTCAGTGTTTGTTTAGAGATGTGAACCTGCCTGCATGTATAAGTCTTACATTGTCATATACCAATGGGCCTTGTAGGTCATCCAGTTCTTGTCATTTGTCATTGCGCTTTGGGGTCTTTTTTGCCCAGGTTGCTGTTGCACCACTTGGTAAGCATGGCCATCCAACAAGAAGTGAATCAGGCTTCCGAGACCACTGCCAATCCTCCTTCTTGCCTTTGGATCACCAACTGCTTAGACTTCAGGCACTGAATTGCCTTGGATATGTGCTGCTTTTTATTAACATGTGAAGTGGTGGAAACATTTTTTTTTGAGGTGTCTGAGATACTGCATACCTTAACTTTTAAGGCTGAAGGGGCCAGGAGCTACACCATCTGAATCCTGTTTGCTATCTGCTTGCCCTGCTGGTGTCTCTTGCCTCAGCTGTGTCCCAGTTTCCAACAGGCTTTCAAGGCAGATCTTGTGGCTGGGTGCAGGTCTGGCTGCAGCTTCAGGACTTGCATTTATTTGCTGGATCCCATGGCCTCACGTGTCTGTGTGATGTTGTCCAGCATATTAGAACCCTTAAGGCCTGGGGGCCAACAGATTCAGTAGGACCTGTGTAGTCATTACTCCCCTCTGGAGCCATGGAAGGGCTAGATAAATACCATAAGGAGGCTTCTTTGAATGCTTTGTATACTGGTCAGAGCTGCAGCAATGGGAATTGTATTACTGGAAAGTGGTCAGACATGCAAACTTTAAAAAAAAAAAAAAAAAAACACCAAAACAACAACAAAGCAGAGAAAGGAAAACATCCCTGAGCTCAGAGTCCATGAGGACTAAGTTTTGCTGACACTTCATTTCCTGGGGAAAAAAAAATCTTGAAAGATGAGTCACTCTCTTGAAAGTCAGACCAGTGGGATCTGTGTGTACTCAGTTGCTCAAACGTGAAAGAATTTCTTTACAGTAATTTGGTACTTTAAATATGCTTTATACAAGCTCAATTTGTACTTTGTTAGTGTCATGATTTACATGACAGAGAGGACACTGAGGCATAGGATGCATGTTCTTCCATTTATGGTCTTTGTATAGTAATAGACAGGTCAGCATCTTGGTAGTGCTGGCCAAAGCCTCCAAATTACAAAGCAGAAATCTTGTACACCTCAGAGCAGGCATATGCACCAATGACTTGCAGTTAGTACAAGGTGATAAATAGAATTGATTTTCAGCATGGAGCCACGTTACTATTCAGTTTAAAACAGAATCATCATTAGCTCACTTCACTTGTCACATTTTAGGCTGGTGCAGGTTCTGTTCTTTACATCAGTTTCCAGAATACTGGACAGATAAAAGATGATGTCTGGCCTCCTAAAGTTTCTTCCCTGTGAGTCAGTGATACCACATCATGCACAGAAGTGCTTGATTAGGTCACTGACAATTTAAGATAGTTATGAGTTGAAATAATGAAACAAAACAGAGCATGAACAAAATCGTGACAGTTATTTAAATTGTCCTTCAGGTATGCCAAATTGAATTTCATCAAAAGTATAATTTTAAAAGCCTCTTACTTTGCCTCTGGTCCAAAGACTGGATTTTTTTTTTCCAAGACAGAGATGGTATTTGCCTCAAATCACTTCCAGGGTAGAATGGAATAGCTGGCATCTTTAACCTAAATATGTCTATCTTACCATCAGGCAGGAAACACCTGAGATCCATCAGAACTCAGGTCTGTGACACTGCCAAAGTCTTGCAACTGGATCCATCAAAAGTGATGAGCTGTCAGGTTCTTACAGTGATGGTTATTGTGGCTCCCAGACACCTGTTTGACCTCAACAGCTGTCATTTCCGAGAACTCTGGCTCAAAATCAAGCAAATTAAAATTCAATACAAACCAAGAACTCGATAACATCATAGTTTAAGATTTTTTCAGGTTTCTCACCTTCCAAACTGAAACATCCTCAGACCATTGTTAGTGATGAAGGCAACATTTCATGTTCTGCTTCATATATAAATAAGAATTCCAAGTATCAAAGAATTTGAAAGAAAGTGGAACAAACCAGTCTGAAGAGCATTTGGAGGGAAGTAATTATTTATCATCAGAGAAAATATGTGGCTAGGAAACTACCTCATTTGAGTTGATCTCCACATCTGTGTAGCTTTTCATTTATGATAGCTTCTCCTATGGGCTCTCAGCTGTTAATTCCTTCCCCTGCTTCCCCTGCCCTTACATAAGTCCCTAAACGGATAATGATTGTTTGGTGGAGGATGCCTCATTTAAAGGCGTGTATGAAGCCGTTCTACAAGTTGTAAACTGATTGGGACTGTTCAGCTAATTTAATTACTTTCTCCAAAGAGTCAAACTGCATCTAAATGCACTAAAATCCAGCTTTGCAGCTGTAGCGGTTGGGGTGTTGCTGCCTCCCCACCCTACGCCTTTCTCTCCTGTTCTAATAAATTAGATTAGCAGAGCCAGGATAGGCAGCAGCTATGGGCTCGGCATAAGCCAATGAGAGAGGCTCGGGGTCAGGCAGGGACAAAGACTCCTGAGCAGTCCAAGCAATAGCGTCCTTTGCTGGATTAGAGTAGCACAAAGAAACACGTCTTTGTCCACGTAGTTTTGCTCTGCACAAAATGTCCCGTGTTAGGGAGGCCCACAGGGTAGGGTAGAGGATGGTTTTGCATGTGTGTTTGATGTTCCTGTTCACTGAGGATCGTTCAGAGAAAGTAAACTATGCACATGTTCCACTGCTCACATCCTCGCGTTCAGACGTGCAGTGTGCTGTCTGGAATCACATCCTCATTCCTTCCTCTGGATAGTAAAAACCTCGTGGTAAATGTTTTTGCCCTCACACAGCTAAAGTGAGCTTGCAGCTTACCTGTTGCCAAATGCACAGTTGCAGTTCATCATATCCACAGCTGGACATATTTGGAGTTAGTGGACTGTCCTGCCATTCAGATCTTTTTACAGGCAAGGAAACAAACTTTGTGAAAGCTCTGACAAGACCCCCTCTTTGTCAGCCAGGAAAGGCTGTGTTGCCATGTGAGCATGTTGTGAACAGGTGCAATTAGACACCAAGTGTGTAATTCCACACTCATACAGCATCTGTGAATGGAGCTGTATTACTTCCAGCCCTGTGGATAAAAGTTGCTTACTGGCTTACACCCACTGCAGTAAATCCAAGAAGCTTCCCCAGCCCACCTTTGGCCCGCTGCTGCATTACACAGCAAAATGCTTGTGTCCACCCCGACACTGATGAATGGCAAGTTTAACAAGATTTGTCCTCCTTGTGTATCTTGTCTAAAGCTGCTGCTTTTAATCCATCCCGAGAAGATCATGCATTACATACTAGAAAACACAGGGTCTGTGCTTCTGTGGGGCTTGCACAGAACTTGAATGTACATTTGCTTATGAAAGTGAAGGGAATTACCCTCTGGGAGGGGGTAAAAAAGTGTGTAAAACTATTTACTGCCATTTTCTGACTTGTTCCGTATCTCTTGCAGCTTGAATGAGATGATGATCCAGCTTTCCAAGTCCACAAACTTACTTTACCTTAGCTCGTGAATTACCCAGTTTTGTTTCTTTTCCTCAGTCATTTTTCACACAGGCTTCTAAGGTGATTTATTCAAAAATATTAAGTAACCTATGAAGAATTTTTCTTAAATGCATTTTCAGCATTTTATGGTAAAAAAACCAAATTGAGGTGTTGATTTTTTAACCAGAAATGGAGCAGCTTCATTTTGCTACAGCATCACTCAGGAGCATGAAAGATGTCAGTAACAGAGCGGGTTTGAACTCCATACAAATCTTTATCAAGAAAAGGCTTTAATTTAAAAAAAGAAAAAAAAAGGTGTGGGGTTCTTTGGTTTTTTGTTTTAAGATGCTGGAGGAGCTTATTAGCATCAGACAGGTTAATATTCAGTCTGATGCTTCAAATAATTAAGGTTAAAGCTCCCCCTTTATGACCTGTAATGAATATTTCATTTTCTCCCCATATATGGAAACAGAATTAAAAAATCAAATGCTATGAAAATAAATTGTAAGAATGACATTACCAGTCTTGAAGAACAGCATTTATTAATATCACCTGGAAAATATACCACATGCCAGCTGCCACCTCTTAGACCACTTCAGATACTTTACACAGCTTTAGTAAAATCAGTAACAGAATGTTTACAGATAACCAACACAGATTTATATATTTAAGCAGTAAAAACTGCTCATCTTTGACTTCTCAGTAATGTGAGACATGAAATCTGCATCCACAGACACGCCTCCCCTGCCCCCTCCCACTCTGAAGGAGTGTATGAAGCAGCTGTTTCCTGACGGTGAAACCCCAGTCTGACTGCTGAGTGTTCACTGGCAGAAACATCTGCTTTTGCAGATCCTGCTCCACAGGAGTCCCACAGCTTAGCATGCTGCAAAGAAAACTTGCCTCAAATGTAGTCAGTGCAGTCCTCCCATAGTTTTCAGGAGTGTCAGGATCAAGGGTGCCTTGGTTTTACATGCCCATCAACAGAATACTCTAAGAACTCTTTTGAAATAGCACACCTTTTAAGGAATGTAATGAAAAATGAAGGTGAGCTGTGTGATTACCATGTAACTTTTGGTTGTGAAGGCAGTATGTCCAGAGGTAAAATCCCCTGTTAACAGTTCTCAAGAATACCCTTTTCTGCCTTTTTACTGTAATTACTGCAAACAGATTAAAATCTCTGAAGTAAAAATAAAGTGAAATCTGTGTTCTTCAATACACTTAGCACAGACAGGCCAAAAAGTAATGAGCCACAGAGCAGTATCACCAAAAACTGACAAGCATGGGAGATGAGTCTGCTGAGATGCATCAAGGTGCACACGTAGCTGGGTCACTGCCATGTGTGGATTGTGTTTGGGGATTCTGGATATCAGTTCAGGAACTTCTGCTTGAACACCATTTTTAACTGTTTGTCACAATTTCACTAATTCCCATACGTTCTAGTCTCTGATGTTCCCAAAACAGTACGTTCAGAGAATGAGAGCTCAGACTGAAAATGAGTAATTCATAGTTTTTGCTCTTATCCATTAAAAACTGGGTATACTGAAGTGACCAGGGGTATCCTGTATCAGCTGTATAAATTGTACTATTTAAGTGCTGCATGTAAGTGCTACAATCCCAACTGGATTTGTGACTTAGTAAAAGACATTTAGAACGTTATTTTGGATTGGGCCTTGACTCAGATTTTCTTCATTCTAAAATACAGATAGTTAATGTCAGACTGAGTTGCTTGCAAGACAAACATCTGTTGTGGTTTTTCAATCTCGCAGCAGAAAGACAAGTTGGTATGTTGGTGCAAAACTGATCATGTATAATTGAAGAAAGTTGCTTATATGTAACCAGAAAGTACTGAAGTGATACAAGAATATATAAACATCTAATTACAAAATACCTTGTAGTAAAAAAATCCAGAGAAAATGTGGTATCAGTGAAACTTGTCTGAAATGACCAATAAAAGTATGCTGCTTAAATTATCTTATCAGAATTATTTCTAAGAGAAGGTAAGCATGAATGTACTATACTGTACTGTACATACTGTAAGTATGCTAAGGGGTAAATATTATGCTTAAGAGAGAGAAGGTGTTTCCTTGACCTTTCTTCTGTTCTTTAAGCTAATTGTATCATTTGTTTGTTTTTTTTTCATGGTAATGATGAGTGACTTCTAAGCAGTCTTTTTAGTCTTCCCGTAGTGCAGGATTGTGGCTGTGACCCAAAGATTGAGAATGAGCATGGTTATGAAACGGATGAGAACTGAAAAGGGAAAAAAAAAAACAAAAATAAACAAAAACATTGTAAGCAATAATCAAAAAAAAAACCCAACTACTGTTACTTTCAGAGGACAAGTTGTTTTGTAAACCTTTGCTAGTGTACAGACAGGCTGGTTCATATTCTGCAACTCTTTTCAGCCAATTAGTTTCAATTACTGTGTTCAGGAAACCAGAAATGCTGAGTGTAAACACAACAGAAAAGAGCATTTAGCACTTGATTGCTTTTAGTGATATCTGAAAATAATGCAATACCTTTAATTCTTTTGTAACAAAACCAGGAGAATAGTACGAGTAGCCTCATACAAATCTATATTTACACCATAAGCTAAACTCAGAGTTGTATCTCACGTTCTTTATAGTTGCATGTGTTGTTTATAAGAAAGGGACTATTCTCTACTGCCATCTGTTACATTTAGACTTTGGGAGACAGGAAATACTTGTGTTTGTCAGATTTTAATGACAGAAAATCTGGCAACTGACAAAAAAAAAGAGTTTCTCAGTACTTTGATTAACTCAGCTTTTTGAAAAACCTAATAGGCATAGTATTCTACCTGTGAGTCCACAATTTGAAGGATAGGTATGTCTAATGTCCATTTAGTAACTGGAATATTCACGGGAATTTAAACAAAACTTTGTTTCAGAAGTCTGTGGTATTAGACAGATCTGTACCTGTGAATGTGTTCAGTGTTGTGAGTTAGCTGGATACATTTTCCGTTACAGCAGCATAGCATCAGTGTTTGCTTCTGTCTCCTCCATGTTCCAAAGGGTATGGTGCTGTGTTTTACAAAGAGCTTTCCCCAGAGCCAGCTCTACTCCCTCGTGCTCCCTCGCTCCCTTCAGGGAATCGCTTTCACTTCCCCTCAGTGTGTGTAGCTGTGAGTGAAGTGGGCTCAGTACCTGGCCCTCACTAAATTTCTGCATGCGCATTATGGCAAATTTTTGGTGACCCAGTTAACAGCATGGCCCCATGAGCTCCTTCCTCAGGCAAAGACAAAGCAGCAAGCATGGCAGTGGAAATGGGGGACTGAAATGCGACTTCCAGTGAAAGAGCCGCTTGAAATGCTTGTGGTGCTACAGCCTTGCTGTGCTGCAGACAGGTGCTTAAAACGTATCAAGTCCATTCAAATGATGCTTCTGACGAAACAGCAGTTTTCAACAAGAACAAGGACCCACCAGATGAAGTACAAAGGGGGTTTGTTACTGTTCTTGCATCCAAGTCTTGATTTTGAACCATTTATTGAGAAATCTGCTGCATTCCCTAGCTCTTGCATTTTTCTCAGGATGCTAAGATGCTGTTAAATAATTATTTGCTGTATAATGAAATCAGCTGCAAATCATATCTTTCAAGCCAGTTTTTGTGAGTTTCTTACCAGCCATTTAATTTTCAGCCTGCCATAAATGTTTTGAATGTTGTGACTAAAACTATTTATACAGTAAACTGAACTTTATTTTTCTACAAGAATTTTTTAATTCACAAGGCCTTCAATAAGAAAAGGAATTACTTATTATTTCAAACTACTACACATTTATCAAGTTGTATTTTACTACTTTTTATTAAAATAGTAAAGATTTTTAATGCTTTATTTTTCTATTTTCAGAATTAATTGTGTAGCGCTTTTGCCTTTTGAAAAAAAATACCATCTTTTGGACCAGTGGCACCATGTGATAAGTGTGAGCAGTTGCTTGTTTTGTTTTGCATTTTCCTTATTTGTAATCCTGTGCTACTTTTTTGGCATTAACTCCTTCCCTCACCATGCTAACCCACCACATTGATGGTTTGTTTGTCAGAGACCTTTTAGCTGTTTTACAAAACAGCTAAAAACGACTGTGGCAGCTGTTCTCTTGGAAAGACAGGCAGTTCCATACTTTACTCACCTGCGAGGTCATTCGTAGTCACTACAGTTGTAAATATTCTTGCTGTAAATTGAATGAATTCTGATTAGTGGAACACGTGTGGCACCTTTATGATTTAAAAAAATTATGAAACACCTATTTTTGAACACAGGATAATCTTGCATAAAAATCTACACTGTACAGACACTCCCACTTTTAGTGCACCCCCTCTTCACTCATTTAGCTTTAGAGATTAAGCTCTCAAAAGTGAGGGACAATGTATTACGGGTTTTTTTAATGAGAAGATCACAGATATAATTAGAACTTTTATACTTGTATCTTCCACACTAGATTGTATGTGGCCAGAGGATACTGCTTTTCTTTCTGCTCAGCCCCTCACTTAGTAGTTGACAATGACAATCAAGTTGGCATGACTTAACCATTGTGAATGCTCACGTGTGCCTTCAGTCTTCTGCAAATACAAGGAATTCAGTTTTCCTTCCCATAACGGATCTAAACATTAATTAGTTCACATTTGCAGCAGACTAAAAGCATTTAAACAAAGTTTGTTGTCATTGTTCAGCAAACATACTACAATTTCTAATTACTGACTTTCATGTAGAAACAGATACATCATCACTGTGTTTTACAGTGTGAATAGTTTAAACAAGTTTAGTGAAGATGAGAGATACTTCTGGCAAAGAGCTGTAGAGCTGTCCATGCTGTTGTTGTTGTTGGCTGGACTTCGCGAACGAAGATCTTGGGATAAGCCTGCGCAATGGATTTTTTAAGTGAGGCACAGGGTGCGCAGAACTGGCCCCACTCCCTTTACTCCTGAGGTTCATCTTGCCACGGCCGAGCAGCTCGGACTGCAACAGCGAGTTCCTCCAGGATTCGAACCGGCGTCCTCAGAGGAGGAGCCGGCTCCACAGGCGGGGGCCTACGCCACTCGGCCAACGCTCACCGCCTCTCAAGTGTAACATACAAACAGAAAAGCAATAATGTCAGGCTGTTGAGAAATCCTGGGAGCCCACGTGGGTCAGAGGACCAGGGGAAGACCTTGCCTTGTCCTCTCTGCCACCGAATGACACAAACGTGAGAGCTGTCCATGCAGACCACTAGGGAATCACCAAAGGAACTCCACAAATCACTGCTCTTAAATTCTCTATTGAGTAATGTAATTGCATGTAGCCATAGAGTTAAAGGTATTTAGCAGAAAGTCTGTATTTATTTGTAGGTAACTTTTCAAAATTAGCATTTTCTGATTCTCTTAACTCAAATGTCAGCACCTTTTCATGCTGGATCACTAGCAATTTTATTAAATCCTAGAACACAGAAAGTTTTTCTTCATAAACAGTCTTTCAGTTATTTCAGCTCAGGTTCCCTTGGTCATACTCATGTGGGTTTTAAGTCAATCGTTTTTATCATTGGTGTCAACAATAAAACTTGATTTCAAGAGACTGGTATCTGAGTCTCAGAAGTCAGCACTAAGGAAAACTAAGGCAAGATCTTTACCTACTATGGTTAAGTAAATACCTATGGAAAGAAGCATTAGGAGAACTCAGTGCTTCACACCAAGTTGCCCATGGCTTACTTGCACAGGTATATGCAGACATGGCCCAGGTCAAGGCGCTCACTTCTCCCGAATCTTTGGTCTGCCAGAGACACTGCAGCTGAACCAGCTTACTAGCTGCACTGAGGAACGTGCACAGGTTCTGAAAAGCAGGTAAAAAGACATAAAGAAGCTCTGCCTCTGCCATTGCATTGTCCAAACAGGACTAGCTTTTTCATTTGGAATTGAAAAAAAAAAAAAAAGACACTTTTCCAGTATTTGGCAGCCCAAATGCTTTGGTTCTTACTAAGAAACAGTGAGGCAAAAACTGGAAGTTGCCAGAAACAAGGGCCTGATTTCTGAGGTACTGCCCGGCAAGAGGCTCGAAGACCACAATTGCTACTGTTGTTGGCAAATGCTTGATAGAAAGCAAAGAAACAAAAAAGCTTCTCAGCCTGCTCCATAAAAACTGTTTATGAAAGTTAGCTAAAATGAGACTGATCTAGTCTAAACAGCAAGGCTGATTCAGACCATCTGTTACCATTATGTCTGGCAAACCAAACCATAAAGGAATGAGAAAACTGACAAGAATGTGTGGAAAATTAGTCCAATTGGAGGGAAAAAAATAATAACAGGAATGCACTATTCACTCTGTCACACTTTTAAAGAGGATTTTGCAGGTAGAGACCCCCTCCACACAGATCTTTGTGCCATGCCTAGATTCCCCTTTCAAGTAAGGACTGGAGTTGGGCTTAGAAGTTTTTATCCCCACTTGTATAATCTTTTGCATTAGCAAACTCAGTTCATCTCAATTACATTTTTACTTTCTTCTGGTAAAAAGAGAAAAGACCATCTTTAACATATGGAGGCATCATCAGATGATATTTTTCTTGCAAAACTGTAGGACTAAAGGGGCAAAAAATATTTGTTTCAAGTACTTTGATGCTCTACTCTCTTCCTCTTGTGTTAAAGGTTTAATGGTTGGGATTAAGACATTAGGACCTAAATGGCAATAGAATTTCAACATCTTAAGCACCTGCTGGTTTTAATTAAGGCACCACCAATTAACATTACCTCAGAACATACTTTTTTTTTTTTCACCGTAGGGTCTCTAGTGCCAGTGCTGTTTTCCAGCAATTCACAGAAGAGAGAACCAGCTGTATTTCAAAACTGGTTGGTTGTCCTGAAAGCTAAAGTTGTCCTTACTCCAAGGACAAATATAAGGAGAAATTCCACTGATAAAGACTCCCAGAAAAAAGGTAATTTCATATAAAGACCTACTTTTAAATAATCATATAGCACTTACCATGGTCAGGTCAATTATCCACTTATGCAGTGTTAGCATGTACCAGGCCCCCCAAAATCTTGTATTACATTAAGTTTCATAGCATTGAAAATTCTAGGATACAAAGTTCTCAAAACTGCCTGAGGAGTTAGATTTTTTTAAACATATGGAAATAATCTTATTGAAACTTTTAACAGACTATACAATCCAGATAAAACATATTAAGCACTAGTTAAACACTAAGTGGTCCTATTTTTCACACTGTCTTCAGTTGAACAGTGCCTGGAGGTTCTCAAAACCTGTTCCAAAGCAAAGACTAAAGATTTAAACCCATGTCCTGTTTAAAAAAAATCAAAACAACACTGCTGTCTTCATTGTAGCAAGTATATCCTGCATGGGTAGGAATCAAAGAAAAAAGATCTGTCATTTTTACTCTGCATCTCTAGCAAAGATGTAAACTAAGAGTTGGGTTTACTCTTTATCAGTTGGGAGCCTTCTAAAACAGAGCTACATATGAAGCTTAATTCCTGTGGAGATTTTGCTGTGATCCCCGAAATCAGCACATGAATGTGGAATGAATGTTGAGGGGTAGCTGAAAATTATTTACAAAAATAGCACAAAGCAAATGATGACACAGCTTCTATGCAAAAAACTACCAAACAAGCCACATAAACCAAACCTCCCAAATATCAAAGGATACACAGCTGCAAAGAACAATCCTCGTCTTGTTTTCCCATTGAAATACAGAATGCACAAAAGGAGAAGGGCATCTGAAATAAAGGAAAGATGGCTTGTGACAGAAGAGACCAAAGGGGCCCAAATACAAACCTGGACAGTTCCACTGGGCACCGCATCTGTGGAAACTCCTTTCATACAGGCACTGTCTCTCAAATGTGCTTGATGTCCAAAATACTGCAAGCTCCAAAATGAAGCTTTTCTTCAAGTCTGGAGAGTTTAAAATGTTTCTCTCCTACATGCAGATACTGGATAAAGAATGCACTTACACTGCAACTCTGTGTAATAATTAGGTCTTTCTCCTTGACCTGACCATCTATTTTAACAAAATTTGTAAGAATTCAATTTTATTTCAGATGTTCACTCCCTCTTCCCCCCAACTCCAGTATCGGTGCAGTGGAGTACTGTACCTACATGCAGAGCCTGTGGGTGCTGAATGAGCCCTGTTTCATTTCCAAAACATGGCTTAAAAATCTTACCTTGTGCAATTATGATAGGATATTCCAGGTATGTCTGCAGGGGGTAACCATAATAGATCTGGTACCTCAGGAAGACAAGGAAGCTGAATAGAGAGATACAAAACAAGGTGACTGTACCAAGGGACATGACAGTGTCTTCAGAACTTTTTTACTGTTTTGGTGGTGCCAAAAGGTGCCAAATAGGAGCAGCCTCTACTGTCACAGGTACAAAGTGCAAGCATGATCATTCTGTAGTCTATTTCTGTTACCCTCAAACAGAGTAAGATGTAGAGAGCTGCCCACACTTCTCATCAAGGTCCTTGTGCCACAGTGTGTAAAGCATAAAAGTATTAATTACAACTGGTGAGAAAATAAGCAAGGCTTCCAGATCTAGGAAATACCTTCTCTTTTCAAGAACCTTGGCACCTCTGGGATAACTCAGTTTTCTTTATTTATGTCTGTAGTTCAATCTATACATTAAGCAAGGTTTACAGGAGGAGCACAAAACATCTTACAAGCTATCTAGCCTATACTGTTATGAGATTGCCCAGTGTAGCTCTGCTGGTCAAACTGAGTCTGTTCCTAAGTGCACCAAACCACGGCAATTTTCCTTCCTGCCATTCCACAACAGAGTATCTGAAAGGAACTGAACTTTTATAATGCTTTCTCTCCTTTCAACTCTCCTGCAAGTCTGTGGGGCTAAACAGAAAATCCACAGCTGCATAGGCAACAGAAAGTACTCTGTGTGCAATTTTACGTAAGGAAAAATGTATGGTTTCCAACGAGGAACAGACTGCCTTGTAAGAAACTGGATTTTACAGTATTCAAAATTTAAATATCTGAATTTCCTGGAAGTGCTATTTGTTAGAGTCAAATTAGATTCCCTGCCATCAGCACCACACTTCTCTGTCACTCCTCTGCCTTGTCACTGCATGTTGACCCTGCAGAAGTACCCCAGCTTGTGCCAAAGCTCCCTGCAACTGCACTTGAAGTCTTTACAAGTAGCAGGATCAATAGTCTACTAAAAAAACAAACAAACAAACAAACAGTCCCAATAAACTCTTCAAAAAAGACCAGAACCCGCAGCGATGTGGGTACCTTGGTTCTCACGCACGTGCTGAGATGACATTTAGGGCTTTCTCCGTGCTCATCCTGAAGCATTGCTTACAAAGCCTTTTAAATGCACACCCACACGAATGATTTTGAACTTCTGCAGTGGCTTTCTGGCGGGGGCTATGGGGTCACTAATCTCTGCTGAACCTGGAATTTCCTCCATTTACTCCAAGATGTGTTAAGGGTAAAAGGCAACAAGAGGGTTCCGGCGCTGCAGGGGCGGAGGGAATGCTGCCTCCCGAGGAGCCGTGTCCGTACCCCCAAGGGCCACGCCGGGGTCACCACCCTGCCCCTGCCCCGACACACGGCGCGGGCGGGGTCGGGAGCACCTCGTTCCGTGAGGGGGTTTTCCTGACCAAAACCCCCTGTTCCAGCCCGGCGCAGGGATGTCCTGCCCTCCCCCATCCCCCGGTCCTGCCAGCGCGACGCTCCTCGAGGTGCTCTCACTTGTACCCCCGTCCGAATGTGCACGCACGGAGTGTGTTTTTTATTCCATACAATCCTCTTTAAGCAAGATTTAATATAAGCCTAGCCCATGTAAGCGTATTACAGGCTGACAAGTCTTTGGAATTTGCCATGGCTTATAATTCTGTCAAAGAATGACTATGTTTTACTGCTGCGGCGAGCGGAGCCTGTCCTGAGGAGCAGAGCACTCGCACCGCGACCGACCCGACCGGAGCGGCCCTGGCCGGCCGAAAAGCGCCCTTTCGCTTTAAACGACAGCGCGGAATCGCTTTAAAACAGGAACTTCCTTCTGCGAAGGCTCTGCGTGCTCGGCTGGAGGGGGCTGGCCCGGGGCTGCGAGGGGAGCGGCGCTACAGACCCGCGACAGCGCCCCGAGCCCGCCGCGCCCTCACGGCCGAGCCGAGCGGGGACTGACCCCGCCGGCCCAGGGCACCGGGTGTGCTCCCCGCTCCGCGTCCCTTACCCGGCCAGCTCCAGGAGGAGGCTGCTCACGCTGAGCCCCCGCGCCGAGCCGGCCGCCAGCACCGCCGCCAGCTGCGGCAGCTTCATCACGGCACACACCGCCCATGTGCTCCAGTGCGCCACGTCCAGCAATGTCAGCGCCATCGCCGCCGCCCGGGCCGAGAGCCTGCCGGGCCGGGCCGGGCCGGGCGGGGTGTGCCGGGAGGGGTGTGCCGGGGAGTCCGCCCGGCACGGAGAACCCGTGACGGGTGTGCCGGGGAGCCCGCCCAGGAGAAGAGGAGCCCGCCCGTGAAAAGGAGCCCGCCCGGGAAGGGGAGCCCAGCCCGGGACGGTGACGTCGTCACGGAGCGCTAATAGTGCCCTCGCTGCCCGCGGAGGAGAGAGCTGGGCCCGGCGGCGGCACCCCCGGTGCCCTGGGGAGGGACAGGGCTCCGGTGGCACCCCGTCCCTGCGATGCCACCCGGGCCGCTGGTTGAGGCCTCCCCACATGCAACCCCCGCCGAGGAACGCTGGGGCTCCGGGTCGGGAGTGTTGGTCCTGCAGTGACTCTGAGTTACACTGAACAGCCCCCCCATCCCGCGAGGAGGGGCCCTGTGGGGCTGTGCTCGCCCGGGAGCGGGCCAGCGCCGGGGCTGCAGCGGCAGGCTGGACCCCGGGTTTCAGCTCCGAAGTGGAATGTCCAGAGCTCCAGCGCCCGTAGCTGTCGGGTTCCAATTCCCGCGGAAGGGATGGCGCGGTTCTGACAGCAGCACTTTTAATTTTTACGGGGGGGAAAAGTTAAGCAAATTTAGAATTGCCTGAATACAGGACTTGTCAGATTATCGGAGATGCAGCGGCTTTCCCGGAACATGAACCTGCTCACCATGCACAGTAACGCACAAGGATAGTAAAGCACGGGTCTGAGCGCCTCCGTAGATACCAGCTTGGCAGGACTAAGTAAATGTTTATCCGAGGCATACACATTTGCACTGATCACACACACACACACAGCCTTGGCTCCTTCATGCCTGCATATTGCTGGGACTGCTCCGGTGTCAAATCCACTCCATTAATTCCGACTTTTACCTAGAGCATAATTGCTTTAACACGAGTGGTTATTCGCAGGCATAACGTTTCTCCTTTTTCATTTTAATGAAACTTGTATTTCAGTATGACTAATAGTTCTTAAAAGAGCTAAAAAGAGGTTTATTGCATTCATTCCATATTCCCTTAGTGGTATTTTAAAGCAGTATTATTAGTTCTTAATTTGTAAATCATGTTGCCCTCTGTGTAATTCAGTCATAAAAGGAAGCAGTATGAGAACATAAAATCTCAGCTCTGATTGAAATAAATACCCCCCCCAATACAGAGTTTTAATTTTAAAACTGTGTTAATATAGTTAAAATTAATTAAGGTTTTCAAAGTCAATAAATTCTAAAAGACAAAAAGAAAATTTGAATTTACCTTAAAATAATAACTGTTTCATGGTTTTCTTGATAAACTGAGTTCTCAGCCTTGAGGGACTCTAATGAAATCCATCACACAAGAGTTAAGAAATTCATCCATAAGATGAAGTTATTTAAAATTAGTTCTGAGATATAGATTTGTCTGTCATTTCAGATAATCTGAAAATAAGAGTTAAGGTAGAAGTTGTGTATATGCACTACTTTTTGGATGCTGATCCAAAAACTGCTGTAAAATTATCAATAATGTGCACTGCCTTATATCTTACTTGAGTAATCAATAAGCTGAACTGACTTCAAACCATTAAGCAGGTCTGTGAGCCTATTTTACTCAACTGTTTTTATATTTAGTAAGACATTAGGTATTCAGCTTTGGTCAGCATTTTACTTTTTAAAAAAATACATCCTGCTTTGGATTGCAAGCAGTCATTTAAGCAGAGTGATTTACCATCCTTCCCCTCCCCTGCCTGCGTAATGACCCTGCTCTGCAGCTGTCCCTGGCCACGTAAGTAGCAGCTTAGGGAAGAAACAGACATCGCAGTGCTGGGCAGCCCTGTTCAAGGTTACAGCAAAAAAATGTAATCCATGAAGAATATAAGAAATTCTTCCTGTTCTGTTTAAATCATTTAGTTCTACATCAAATGTCAGACTTGGTAAGTTGCAGCGGAACACAGAACCACTTGAAGTTACAGGTCAGTGAATAAAATGATAACATTTGAGTCTCTAGTGCAGATTGTCTGTTCTGCAGCAGATGGGCAGTGGTTTAACACTGCTGCACCTCAAATGGGAATGCTTATGTTGATTCCTATTGAAAATAAAACAGGAAAATAATCTTCCTGTAGTAACCAAAGACAAAAAGCCAGGCTAGATTTTTTTTTTCCCAATAATGATGTTGACTTACCATAGTCGAGTCTTTGAGCAAAATAACGCCTTAAATTTTGTGGGTTTGCAAGGAATGTGGAGAGTGCTCTCTTGCTGGTTATTTTCACAGCCTGCCATGCTAACAGGGAATAACTCATTTTATAGATAATTGGTGCGTTTAAGCTCTCAAATTAAAGGAGATTCCACAACAGAGGAGCCTGTGGGGCTGGAGACAACTCCCTGGAGATGTGGAGGAAGGCTGGGGTGGACAGAGTCAGCCAGGGACAAGTTGCTGGAGGCTCACAGGTTTGCCTTGAGAAGGGAATGTGAACACAGTGCGACAACACACACAGGCTGGGAAAGAAACCAGGGGAAATGGACATCTCGGCACAGTTGCAGGGCTGTGACCCCTTTGGGATCATGGAGACTGTGGCACAGCACATGGGGGGTGTAGTGATGGAAGGATTTGAGCTTTTTTGGAAAAGCAGACAGGGAAATGAGCAGAACTTGGGTTCTGCACAAAAGAGTTTCTCTTTGCCTGGAGCTTTCCTCCACTTGGATTAAGCACTGAGCCATCTGAAACCTGAGGGGAGACTGGCATGGGGGACATTGCAGAAGCACCTGCTTTAAATTGCCTGATCGGGAAGAGGAAGCAGATGAAACCTTAAATAACTAGAAGGAAGTTGACAATTGGAAGCACAGGCTCCTTTGGAATATAAAATTGCTCTGACATCTGGACATAGTGGGGTAAAAGCAGTCCAGCCAATTCTTCTGGCACATCAGAAACATTCTGTTTTGATCCAGATTCTGGATTTGTTGCTCAGAAACAAAGAAGGAGCTGGTAGGCAATGTGCAAGTCAAGGATAGCCTTGGCCTTAGTGACCCCAGGACCTGGGAATTAAGACCCTAAGAGAAATCAGGAAGACAAAAAAAATAAAGATTCTGGACTTCAGAAGAACAGAATTAGTCTTGTTCAGGAAAATGGTCTGTCAGAACCTCTCAGGAAAATGCCATTGGGGCAGTGGAGACTAGGAGGGTGCATGGATACTCAAAGAGAATATGCTCATAGGACAAAAATTGTCTTGTCCAGGGAGCTGGAGTTTAAGCAGGCATGTTCAAGTTCAAGACAGAAGAACATCTTGGCTGATCTAGACAGTGCTTGCCTAAACTCAAACACCAAAACGGAGGGTTGGGAAGATGGAAGTGGGTATTAACTACCCAGGCATGAGGGGATGGAGTTGAACAGTGGCCCAGAGAGGCTCAGGACCCTCCATCTCTGGAGATTTTCATAACTGAGCAGGACAAAGTCCTGACAACCTGGTGTGACATCAGCATTGGCCTTGCTTTGAGCGGGGGACTGGCCTAGAGACCTCCAGAGGTCCCTTCTGGCCAACCCAGCTGTGATTTGATGTACTTTAGTCCTTATGGAAGCTGCATATTTGAGACCCCATTCTGCCACTAGACACATCAAGATAAAAAGAAGGTGAAAATGATCAAGACTTAAACTAAACCAAAAGAGTAGAATAACTGTGATTCTAGCTACTCTTCCTATTTGGTGAATACTTGTAGTGCCCGAGGACTGGGAGCTTTGCTGTTCAGTAGTATACTGCTGCAGGGCTGTCACAAAAGCTCACCATGAGGAAGGAGAAGTCCAATGGGTCCCTGTGTGCTTCATATTTGAGATTATATAGTACAAGTGTGCATGATACAAGTATAAGAGAAACACTGGAGGCTGCATGTAGTTCATTGATTTTGTGAACAGGATATTATATATATTTGTGGCAAACTGAAAACGTGGCCTTATTTAAGGTTTATTTGGTGTTAGGTTGAACAGAAGCATAACAAATTGAAAGAAAGTAAGCAAAAAAAAAATATCAAACCATGTTGACTCAGTATTTGCTCTCCAAAATGTTTGTTTTTGGTTTTTTGGTTTTTTTTCAGTTAACAGAAGGCC
This sequence comes from Formicarius rufipectus, assembly GCA_013399695.1. Taxonomy (NCBI): domain Eukaryota; kingdom Metazoa; phylum Chordata; class Aves; order Passeriformes; family Formicariidae; genus Formicarius; species Formicarius rufipectus. The sequence continues at coordinate 825,152 of VXAU01003369.1, forward strand.
TCAAGGCCATTCTGGGTAATGGCATATTATCTTAAAATAATATGGTTAGATAAAAAGCAGCACTAAAAGAGCCTAAAATACCAAACACAGATTTAAAAACCTAACCCAAAAACCTAGCAAAGCCAAGGATCTGGAAGACCAAAAAAGAAAGAAAATACATTAGCTGGTGTCCCTTTTAGAAAAACATTGAGCTTGTAGCCCAGAGAAGAGGTTGAGCTTTAGCTTTTGGATCTGGTAGTGGTGGTGTTCCAGATCTGTGCTTACATCCAAGTTACTCAAAGAAGAGGCTCCAGTAAGAGTTGGGGATGTGAGTACCTGATGACAGTCCTTGGTAAGGTCCTGGTGTGCAATGCCTCCTGTATTCTTGCTAAAGGTCTTAGGATTCTCCCAAAGTGTTCAAATGGATCTACCAGCACTTCGGAGCAGCTGTACTGTAATTGTGCTTATTCCAGCAATGAAGATGGCCATCTCACCAGGTCTGGAACACTGCCAGGTGCTGGTTTCACTCTGGCTTTTATAGGTTTTTTACATGTCCCTGTGGTAATGCAGTACTAGCAACTTGTCAGCATTCTTTTAAGTTTTGGGGTAGTATCTTCAGTCCATTTGGCTTTAAAGAGACATAATGATGTAATTGCTAATAAGCCCTTTGATACTTGCAGGTGGTTCTACAATGCTTGGTTGATTCAGTTTGTTTCACTTTCTCTGCAACACCTGCAGTTGACATAAGACTTCACTGCGTAAGTTTGTTAATTCACTGATCATATAAAATATATCCAGTGATGCTAATTGGTCATTAATAAACAGGAAAAGTGAACACACAGTTTGAAGTGATCAGGTCATAGAGTGAAACCAACTCTCATAATTTTATAGTTATTGTGCCAGTATGTTTGCAGATTACTTCCTAATGCAATTTGTTAACTAGTATATGCCAACTGAGGCTTTCCTCTGGCCAATCCCTTGGTTAAGAGACAGTTAAGAGGAATTCACAGTGGTTTTACTCCGTCAGTCTGGCATAAAGGTCTTGTGGTGAGGTGAGGCTGTAACCACAGATATTTGGAAATTTCTAAGTGCTGGTGCTTTTGTGGATACATAGATACATACAGCCTCTTAGAGAGGCTTAGACAAGGTCACAAGCTGAGATCAGTCTGTGGCATCTATGCCCTGTGACAGAAGAGTGCTGTGGGCAGGACTGTGCAAGCGCCCCTTCAGCCTTTGGCAGAACTCCTGAGTTACTCGGAGACCCATCTGTGTTTCAAGGAATTCATCAAAGCAAACATGAAATTTTCTGAAGAAGGAGAACATAACTGACATAGATTCAGAGCAACCAGCAGAGTTTTTAGGAGAGACATCCTATGTTAGGAAAGGTTTGCTGATTTCTCTCCAGGTAGGATTTGTGAAATGCAGTTTGAGGCCCTATTTTTGATTGCTAAAACCAACAAACCAAAAAATGCCCCACTTCAGAAAACTCTGCTTTAAGATGAACTTCAACTAAGAAATTGTGTTATATAGTGAATGTAAATGTGTATGTATATAATACATACAAACATATGCCTGGACTGGCAGCATTATCCATCTAATGTTCATACATAATCATCCTCATCCTTCCCAATTCTAGGAATCTTACGGTTTATGCAGCGATTTTCACAGCATGGTGAGACCCTCATTGTAGGAAGGCCCATTTAGTTATTTTATTTTAGAGTAATCTAAAGATCAAGAAACAGTTTTAAATACAGTTTCTAAGAAACACAACTGGATTTACAGTCGTCATTGATCATATGAAATAGAACTTTATAGTCACGATGTCACCAGGGAACTATATATGTGAAGAATGTTCTAAAAGCATTAGAAATACAGTTTTTTATGAGATTACCTATGTTATGTTGTTTTTAAATATTTCACACTTTTTTATTTTAAATGGAACTTGAGAACACACAAAATGTGAAGGCAATGGAAACACCTGTGCACCAAAATACAATTAACAATAATAATCCTCTACAGAGAAAGCAGTTATATCTAAGGGAAGAATTAAATCAATATAGCTACCCACTTGTGCTCTTTAACTGAAAGAAATACAGAAAATGAATTGTCTAAACATGACTAATCTCTTGAGATCTGGGAACAAAAGGGAAAAAAGCTTATAAAACTGAAGCACAAGTGATACATCATAAGGATGCTTTACAAGTAACTTATCACACTTTTTAGTATCTACAGAATCTCTTTAATAAATGGAATTTACACTGATTATTTACAGATTTCACTACTGTTATAATCTCATCCAATCCTTCTAAGACACTGCTTATGTAAATAAGGAGTAGTTGACAAAATTCATTATCATAAAAGAAAAATGATTGTTAAACTTGGGATGAAATTGGAGTCTGGAGAATATCTATTTGCTGCCTTCTACTTGAAGGTGCTAAGACAGTTTTGATTAGGACTCTGGATATTCTCAAACTTTTTTTTTTCTGGAGGTTGCTGTTCATTGTAGAGAGACCCAAAATAACTTTGGAAACGTAGTATAATCAGAGGACAGATAATTGCAGCAGCATAAAATAATTCTCATTTCTAGGGAAAGTGCAATAATTGAACAAAATAAGGTGTCCAGTTTAACACAGTGTTCCCGTATCACACGGGTTATCTGATCTATTCCACGTGGGCAACTTTGGTTCTCTAGGCATTTTCCCCTTAATCATTAAGATGTCAAAGTGCTTAAGAGTTGCTATTGATTTCAACAGGGAATTTGAGAAGTGTCCTTACGTGGCTGTAAGGAGGGAACTAAACAAGACTCTTAGATGTGTGTGATTAAAAGAGGCATGTCAGGTGTTGTGAAAAGCATGTTCTATGAGTAGTTAGAAGAATAAGAAATGTATTGCAATCAACAAAATTATGTGATTGATCTGTATTTTAGAAGTGAAACAAACCTGCTATAAATAAACCAGAAGTTTTTTTTTTAAAAAAAACTTGTGAATGTATTTGAAAAATCACATTTGCAAAGTGTCTTATGATTCCAACAGCTTTGGTGTAGTCAGAGAACTGGTGAAAAGCTCTTTAGATAGTCATTCAGTATGTACACTGGTCCACCCTGGCCTCCAATCAGGAGACGTGGAGACACACAATCTATAACGCTGCTGTCTCCTTTGAAACTGCACGCAGAATCAGTCTGGAGGAGAAAAGACAATGCAGAAAGAACCGTGCCCTGATAGTACCACCTACAGAAACTTTCTGCTGTGCCTTTTGCAACCGGACTTGCCTATCTCGCATTGGCCTTATCAGCCATCAGCGCGCTTGCAGCAAGCGTGGGTAAAACCCTCCCAAATCTTCATTCGCCAAGTCTAGCCATGAATGAATGAACAGTAAAATACGTCCCTCTTGATGGATGTATGTGTTTAACCTTCCGAGGTGAAGATCCCTCAGGGAATCCATTCTGGTGCTGTATTATCCTTGCTACTAGCTTTCCAAAAAGTTAATATGATTCTTCCTTGCTATAATTTAAGCTTGTTGCTTTTGCTGTTGCCTGCTACTCTCATGAAGTGTAGCTCATTCCAGAGCTGTGCATGTATCAGATAATGCTATCCTCTTCGAAGATGCCATTTTTCCTTCAACTTTTAACAGTCTTTTTAATCTTTCCTTATATGACATGTCTTCCCAGTTGTCATCACTGCTTCTCTAGACTCTGCTTAGTGGCCCACATTTGTAGGGTAAGACGTGGAAGCCCTTGTCCAAAACTTGGAGAAGTGCTTCAGCTGACACAATGCCAGTTCTAAGCGAAGTGGGAGGATTAAATCATGCACTGCTTAGACCATCCTCTTACCCTCTGGTTTGCGAGAACTCTCTGGGAGAAGGATTTTCTGGATTCATACACAGTAAACAGAGTCAAGAATCTGGAATTATTTATTGTCACTTGAAATTAAAAAGGAATTGTGTAATACTGCCTAAGTGTGCTTTATAGGGGATTACTTGATGTGGAGTGAGTGCCATCTGGAGGCTGGGAAACATGGAGCTCTCTATGCTTTCATGCTGAAAAGCAAAATCCATGTGCTTTATCAATGAAAGGTTCTCACATGAGTAGGGGCTTGATCATGACAGATACTGGACATCACCACTCAGCATGGATTTTGTGATCCACAGAGACCTGCAGCTGCTCAGTATATCTCAGAGTAAGGCATGCAAGTGGAATGACACTTGGTATTATGCGATGTCCATTAAATGTGTAACCTCTGAGTGGACTGTGCAGTTTCTCAAGAAGCTCTGGACAGGACAGGGATGAGGAAAGTCTTGACCTGCTCTCTGCTCTCTCACTTTTAGAGGTGTGAAAACAAGTGAGTTCCTAGTGCAGTTTTCTGCTCACAGGAGAGAGCAGAAAGCATTTCAGCTGAACAAAATGTCTGTTTCAAAAAGTAAGTTCACATTCAGTGTGTCTGAACTCAGTTGTCCTGTACAATTCATGTCTGCACAGAGTGAAATCAGTCCTCCTCACTTGGGCTGATTGCATGATGTGGTCTTCCTTCTTTGGGTAAGTTACCTGTCATCTCAAAAACCTTAATCTTCTAGCTCTCACTGTGTTGGGGAAATCAGAAGAACCACTTGGTATCATGACTTCAGTGAGTGGGATTTGACTGTCTTTACAATTCCTTTTGTTTTCTCCAGAGATCACTTGGATCTGTGATCACTGTACTTACAGTGATCAGCCACCTTGTGTGCTTTTGAGCTGCTTTCTGCTGCTGAAGTGTAATCATAAGAATAAAATAGCTTTAATTGCAAAACATAAGTGCATGTGTCTCCACCTGGGTGTGGTGAGGGATTGCAGGCTGTTGCGTCGAGGCCATGCTAATGGCTTCTGTGTTGAGCTCCACCTAGGACTGAGCAGGATCCTGTGGAAGCTACATCCAGTTCAAAGAGCTGGTACTGTGTGTACACTCTCCATGCTCTGTTGCTTGTGGATTTTTCCTTACAGAGTAATAGGTTATGACCTGTTTGAACCTATGTTAATGAAGTGGCAGTAGTGAACAGGCTTTTGGTATTGTGTCCATTTGGCTTGATGATGGTTTCCCTGGGCAACCATAGATTTTAGGAACTATGAACCTGTTAAATCCAAGGTTTGCAGTCCTGAATGTATAAGACGGGTTGCTGAGCCTACACACCTTCAGAGCAAAATGTGAAAGCCTGCTTCCTTGACAATGAGTTACAATCAGCTAAACCAGAATAAAAGAAAGAAAAAAAAATAAGGGAATTGGAGAGCAGCAAATCTAGAGAAACAAAAATGAAAAAAATTTGGTCTCCCTCCCTCAGCAAGGAGGGTTGGAAAGCACAGAGTATGTCTCATGCGCCTTAAATATTATTCCTTAGATCAAGCTTAAACATGCAGATGACAGAAGCTGATGAATCCTTGGCTAACTACATGAAATGCAACAAGCTTCTGCATTTTTATTGTGCTGGCTTTCAGAACTGAAAATATTTTGTCTGTGATGGGACTCATCTGAGCAGGCCTCCATTAACTTGAGATAAAAATTCAGGAAGAAATTACCTCTTGCATGTAATGATGTTCTTTCTGATATTAGTGGCACCCTTACTATAGATCTGCATGGGAAAATTGATGAGATTTATGGTGCTGTCTGTATATGGCCCAGCTATGCCAAATACAAAGAGGATCATCTCTTACAGCATTGCTGGACAATGTCCATTTTTGCCATTGAAGTGCTGAGCCCTGAACAACAGGCCCTGAGCCTCAGTTGACCTCCAGATGAACCTTCTAACCCAATGTTCTATTTAGATATGTATCTGCTTATTAGCCAAAATTCCACTTAATTAGTGTGTTTGCTATGAATGTATCTATCTTTCTGTATTTAGAGGTGGTCAAGGCCATGGAGGTAGGAGGCTGGCCATTATATAGATATGAATGTATCCATCTTTATTCGACACTAGTTGATCCAAATTAACTCCCTGATTTTCCTTGACCCAAGACCAGGCTTTGGGTGAAAACCAAGGAGAGAAGAAAGCCAGATATTTGCTGCACTAAATAAGTGATGTTAGCTTATTTGATTAACTGCATAAAAGCTGGACCCTTTCACAGCAAAGACAGAGACCTCACCCACGAGTGGACACACTGGGTAGGATTTCCCAGTTCCTGGGAGTGGCTCTCCGGTCCCTCGCTGTAATCGGGACTCCCCAGCTGACGTGCAGGTCTGGATGATGGGACTGTGTTAAAGGGGTAACTGGGAATGTATCTTTCTTAATCACTATAGACACTCTTTGTAGTAATGACTGGGTGTCTTGCTAATCTTACAATTTTATAATTATTTTCTTTTGTCATTCTTTGCTGTTTTGCATTAGAGTAAATTCATACACTTATTTTTTAATGTTGGTGTCTGTGTATTTTGTGCTGACCCTCATCCCCTGGCAAAACAGTCCTTGAAGGAAAATGCATGCTAGACAATAGTATTGGTCACTCTAGGAAAGATGTAGAAATTTTTTCATGCTGTGGAGTCAGTTGGCTAGAACTGTTTAGCTTGCTTTGGTACTGTTATATTGTTACTGAAACACCAGGAAAGCTGGATCTCATGCTCAAGTTTCCTCTTCAGTGCTCCACTGCTGAAGAAATAATCCATATACCAGAGCCCTACCAAGTTCAATATTCGTTTGAATGACATTAATTTGGTTGACCAAGTTGGGAACTTTGCTTGAGAACACAGGCATATAGTTTGGCAATAGCTTCTGCTCCTTTCTCTTACCCTGGATAAAACAAAAGTTTTCAAAATTACGTCTATTACTTCTTGCAAAAATACAAGTTACTAAAATGATTTATAATACCAGAACTTATCAACACTTTTGCTTTTGAAATTAGAATTTAAATATCAATATTGAGTGTACATGAAACTTGTAGAAATAAAGTAATTGTTTTTTTTCCGTTGTCTTAGAATGACAGTGGGAAATTAATAATTTTAAAATGTGTTGCATAAAACGTCATTTGGGACAAAAGTTAGCCTGCTCTAGGATGGTTGTAATGTGGGAGGCTTTTTCTTTCATTTTTAGTAAGTGGCTTGGGTTTCAGTGTGATGACATTATCTTGCAAATTTGTTCTGTTTACCACTACCTGTCTTGGTATACCACCACAGCACTGAGGTCCTAGAATTTTTTGTCTTGCTATGCAGTCACTAGTTGAATGTATCACATCTGTGTGTTACTGAAGATGCTAATTAATGAGAAATGCCATGCCCTCAGACATTTACCTGTATCTACTTTAAGTCAGACCATGTAACGCATAACAACCTTCCCTCATCATTGTTTTTGGGTCAGGAGTATGGAACTGAAGGACAACTCTTTACAGGCTTTAGGATATGTAGTTTGCTGAATTCAGCTTTAGGCATCCTGCTCTTCACAAGTCTGTCCTACTCTTTTGCAGAAGTTTCTGTGTTCATAGCTAAAACTGGAAAGCAGAACATGCATCAGCTGTATGATGTGTTGCCTTACTTACTCAGGAAAGTGAGTTTGTATCAATATCCATGACTAGGAACCCCAGGGTCAGACACCAAGTCCCTCCTGATGCCTTAGCTAGGGAATGGGAATGAAACATGCAGGGCCTGTTGAGCAAGAATCTGAGTCTCCCAGTGCAGCTGGGAGAGAGTAATATTGCCACAGTGGCCCTGGCTTTGCATGAGTCAGTCCTGGCATCAGCCTGACTCTCAGGTGAAAGGAGCCAGACAAGAGTGCAAATGTGTCTCTGGGGAAATTGGAGCTGTGATCTGTATCTCCACCAGCAAGCTGAGGGCACAGGTTTTCAAGTGGTTTCTTTTCCCATTTGAAAAAATACCGAGTGTTGTTCTTTCTCCTCCCTTTCTTTAGCTTGGGTAGTGAACAGTTGGAAATGGAGCTGCTTTTAATTTTACCAAGGATATTCATCTAACAGGCACACTCGTGCTCTGCACTGAAGTATGAACTTAAGCATTTATTCAAGATACGTGGCAGAGACAGAGAGGATCTTAATTTTGGGTTCCTTCATGTCACTGATGTATGAATAGTCAAAGTTTGGGTTGTATGTGTGCAGCTCAGTCTGCTGAAAGACTTTAATAATGGGGCAAGTTCAGCAGATTTACAGATTGGGAATACATCTCATATTTTGGCAGAACATTCTGTTCAGCTTCCTTTTCAGCCATTTCCAAGAGTATAAGAGGTGATAATACCAGTATGTCTGCAATAAATTATAAAGCTTGGCACTTTTATGTCTTCATTGTGGGAATCTCTGTCAAGCTGAAAGATACTTAACATGCAGCGCTTTTCATCTCTTTTCAGCTAAAGCCAAGCATGCCAGGAGATATTAGCACAGATTTTGTCCATTGAAAGAAAATAGACGTAGTGTAGCCCTAGAAAGGAAGATATTAGGATCTGATCTATCGGGTGTGATGTTAAAGCTCAACACGGGAAGGGCCCACTGTAGCTAACGAGGGCTACAGTGGAGGGGTTCTGAGAGTGGTAAAAGAAGGCCAGGAGACGCCTGAGGTTGGTGAAGGTGAGCCTTTAATAAGTCCACAGCACTCTCTTTTATAGAGAGGCTGTGGAACAAACTGGAAAAAGGGGTGGAACTTAACAAACAAGGAAAAGGGTAGGCGTGAACTCGCCAACTAGGGAAAACATGGGTGGAGACATGAACATACAGGGAAGGAAGGGGTTGAACATGAACAAATAAGGAATAGGTGCACTGCACCAAAGAACAACCAATCAGGGAACCTCAAAGCGACTCTATAGAACTATAAAAAATACAGAAAAAAAATAAATTAAAAAAACCCTGAATAAAACATCTTAATGACAGTCCAATAAGAGCAATCCTATCTTTTTATTATTCCCACTTGTTCACAAGTCGTCTTCATCCATTGAGTGAATAAATCCTCTTCCAGCATTCAAAGTCTTCCTTGGACACTTCCTCATACAGCAGATCTACTTCACTACCCCTGACACTGATCCAAAGTCCCTAGAGAAAAAACATTAATTTGATAGTGTTGGCTTTGGATCAAGTCTTAATGCTGTCAGGGAACATCAGTGCTGTTGTCAAGACGAGTAGAAAAGGCATGAACTGGAACAAACGGATGTACCGGATTTTCCTTCCTCTCTATTCAGCCTCTACAGACTTTCTCCAGATCTTAGCCTGTTGGACATGTGACGGCTGCAGTGCTACCTGCTCATCTGCCCAGGCCTGAGTAGCCGGCTGTGCTGTAAGGGGTGTGTTTGTCTCAGTGCTGCTGGGCCACAGATGGAGCTGGGACTGCTTGCCCCAGGGCTGTGGTTGATGGTTGTCAAGACCCAACCTAGATATTTCTCCCGAATCCAGAACTCTTTCCCAACTTGGCCACTTTGAGACTTGCCATATACCCAGCACTGTTTGGTATATTGTGACTGTTCAGAAAGTTAAACCTGCTCTTGTTTGCACTTTCAAAGCTCCTTCCCTCCTAGCATTTTCTTTCAGCTACTGCTTTGGAATGCGCTCGTAAAACAAACCTGCACAGCAGCCCTGACAGGCAGTGCTCAGAACTGGTTTACTGCTCTCTTATTTAATGCTCCTTCCCTACTGCTTTATGTTGCATCATTGTTTGAACACTGGGTGAATTTTCATGGTAACAGTAATTCTGTAAGAAACCACTGTTAATGGAAGCTGTGGGATCTCCAGCTGTAACCAGCAGACTCTCTGCTTGCAAGGTGATTACTGCTGCTGCAGTTGAGATCAGCTTCTATTCAAAAACCTCAGAAAAATAGTCTGGTTTCATAGCAAAGGGTGCTGCGGAGATTGCTGCTGAGCATGTCAGGAAGACTTTTGTTGTGGTTATGTAGCAGAAGCAAAGACTCCTGAAAGCTGCCAGTTTCCCTGGTGTGTTTACTGTCTCTATTGGAAACAAGTCTGACTTGTGAATATACACCAGAAGAGGAGCAGAGACCCAGTGGGACAGCTGCTGGGGCCTTGAACTCTATTTGGGACAGAGCTGTTTGTTTAAAATAAAGTGTTTCAACGAATCTGTGCTGAAAGCTACTTATTTTCAAATTTATAGAAAGAGCAGTCAGAGATCATTAAAAGCCCTTTCTAAGTACTTCGAGATTTCTGCAGAAAGTATTAAGCAACCATGAGAAACAGTTTTTAAGTAACTTTAAGGGTTATTAGTATACAAAGTGAGAATTTTCAAAACAGCATCCAAAATGTCAGCATTTGTCTTTACAGTCAGCCTGTTGGACTTTTGTGGCATGAACTCACTTCCTCAAGTATTTGTGACCTTGCGGGAAAACAGAGGGTTTTAAGTATAAATTTCCTCTGAAATTCTTGACTGACTTGTTTTTGAGTAGTGTGGCTTAAGTCCAGATGAATTCTAGCCTCTTGCTTCATCCTCCTGGTAAATGCTAATGAACTTTGAATGTACTTCTTTAGGGGGGTTTTGGCAAACTTATTTTCTTGCAGTATTGGGAAACACATACTGAGTTTGGCAAATGGTTTCTTTAAAAATAGATACAACTATACAACAGTCCAAACATTTCATGTAGACATATTTGAGCAAGAAGTTCTTTATTTGGAAAAATTCATCTCAATTTGAAGATTATGATTACAGGACTTAAGAAGAGGTAAACTCCACCTCAAACCCCAACATTTACTTTGCGTTTGAATTAAATTTTGGTAGACTTTTTGTTTGTTTACTGTTTTTTTCTGAGATAATTGAAACCTGGAAAGTGTTTTTCATCTCTTTCAGGCAAAAAGCAAAAACAGTCAAGTAACCCCATAGCATTATCATGAACTGTAGAAATTAGGTTCTTGCCAGCCTGGCCTAATGGGTTCTTCTTGTGTTCTTCCTCTATTCTTCTGGAATCTGCTTATCTTGCTGCATTTGTTCCAGGGTCCTCTGCAAGATGGAATGAGTGCAGCTGGTTGGAGAATAGTGTTTTAGCAGCATCTGATTGCTTTAAAAGGAAGTTGAGGTATGGTTGGAAGACTTAATGCATTAATTAGTGTGCATGGGATTTTAGCTCCAGGTCAGGAAAAGATACTGATGGAAAGTCTGTTTGTGTGCATGGAACACTCTTTAATTCTTGTGTACAAAGTTTCTGTGTTACATTAATTCTGATCGTCCCTTCAAGTCAGTTTCTGCAAATTAAACTGTAATAAGCTGAAAATGGTTGTTGAGCTGAGTACTTGTAGCTACCAAATAAACTGGACAGAAAGATTGCAAGCTGGTGTTTAAAGTCTGTGCCATTGAAAGGTGTCTGCAAAGCTGCAGGAGTTGTAACTACTCTGGTTTTGATGCAGGTGTGAGGCTACAGAGTTCTCAGAATATTTTACTGAAAGTGAAACCACAGGTTAAAGGCAGATTACTGACACAATCCTAACTCTTTTAGGCTTTAAACGAAAGTAAGTATGATTCTACATGCAGTTATTGAACACATCAAGCCATATATCTGGAAATAATGGCTGAGAATGGGATCATGGTTGTTTAAATAAGTGGGATTTTTAAAAATATTGTAATCATATGACTTTAAAATGTAGCTGCTGTTGCAAAAGCAGATCACTAATTGCTGATACTTTGGTAATGATCCCATTTTCTCTTGGAACCAGAAGTCATTAAGGGAGGGATTATGCATCATCAGAGTACATCAAGGTGAGTGCACCGATGACATTTCTGGGTGTTACTCTAGGTTCCTCAGTTTAGTGGACATACTAGTATCCCATTTAGGACATTTACTAGATTAACAGCTCAGCAGACATGCTGCAGATACTGAACTGTTTCCCCTCATTTTATTTGTTCATTTGAATTGGTACAATTGATTTACTGTGCACTTCTTTACATCCCATAGTACAGTAGGTTGTGATTTTTGCTGTAGCTTCATCCCATATTTATCTATGGAAATTGATTATAGCATCTTGTTTTTTTTCTGGTTGGGGACATGAAACTTGAAAAAAGTTATGAGTGTCACTGTTGAAGATGCTGCCTTTGCTTAGAAGTTTGTTTTGTAATTAATTAATTTGACAAGCAGTGTTGATGCCCTTCATTCTGAGGAAGACCTTGACTGATGTTAGTTTTTTGATTTTGCCTGACAAATGATGATATGCAATACAAATTCATCTCTGAAAAATATATGCATTATTTTCTTTGAGTCAAAGCAAAAGATGTCTAGAGAGACTTTTTCTGGAGGAAAAAATTCAGGTGTTTAGACAAAAAATTTTTATTTGACCACAAGAGGGTATTGCAGTATCAGTTATGCAAGAGTTGAGCTAATATTTGCCTTTATGTGCACCACCTTATTTTAAAATTACATATTTCTCAAAATCGATGATTTACATTAGGCAGTAGTTAAGAAAATCAGGTTTTGTATTGCCAGTATTTGATGTCCTAGTCCAAGGACAACTTCTGAGCTTTTTTTTTCCTAAAATGTATAGTAACAAGTTTCTTGAAGCTCAAGAAGCTCTCACAGATTTAATCAGAAGACAGAGACTTAGACAATTATTGTGAAACACTGAAAAACTTCATGGAAATGGCTTGGTTGAATGCAGGAATACATCAGGCACAGAAGGGACGTAATAACAGGAGATAAATGTGTTGCTGCTTTCGTTCCAAGTGCCTGTTGGTCCAGGATGGGAGCTGTCAAAGTCAGTGAGACTCTGGTCTGATTTTTCTGGGTGGTCCTGCTTGCAGGAATAAGGTCTGAAATCCTTTTAGCTCATTTATGTTTCCCAGTTTTCTCACATCCAATTCTACAGTATACATCCAGTGTTGGTTTCCACTTTTTTAATAAGCCAATACTGTGTTGGGATACTTTCCTACTAAAGTTCTGTGTTCTAAACTTTAAGGGCTGAGTTGCCAAATGTCCATGCAATATTTTGTACATTTCTTCATGGAAGAGGGACCTAGAAGGATTTTTGGATTCACCTGCTCCTACACCTACTGATGAATTTAGGAGAAGGAGAATGGTGTGCCTGCCTGTCTCTCAACAAGCTCACCTGTAAAAAAAGAGAAGAACAGCCTCGCATTATCTGCAAAGAACAAATTTCTGAGGGTTGTGGTAGTGATTTGATGGACAGCAAGGTAATTTTCTTGTAAGAAAGTTTGTGAGATTTTGCAGATATTTCAGTAATATTTAAAAACCTGAGTGCAATGCATATATGGTGTAAATAAGAGGCAGGAGCAAAAGCTGGAGGAGAGGGCAGCTGTCTAGAGACCAGCTTTTCAGAGCAGGTCACAGTTTGGAAGATCTCTGTCACTTCACGAATGAGATGGAGATCCCCACAGAAATCTTTCAGTATGAGCAGTTTCCTGTCTGCCTCAAATAGTGACGACATTTGACTTGTCATCATCATCTTCCTCAAATGAATAAAGATCAGTCAAGTCAGCCAAGGTTGCAGGCTGGAAGATGGGCAATGTCAATGGGAAGCAGAACAGGGTGTTAGAGGGTCACACAGTGCGCCCAGCAGGGAAGTGATGTAGGGCATTACTGTGGTGCTTCGTCATCAACCCTGGGCATTAACCACCAAGGGCCCTGGAAAGCCCAGAGGTGACAGGTCTTGCTGACAAGCCATGCCTTGATCAGGCAGGAGCAGAGGAGCAGTTGATTGCTGTATGCAGCAAAAATGAAAACAATTCTGGCCAAGTAGTAGTTTGGAGTAAAACTCCTTTTAAGAAGTTATGCAGCTGATTGATTAAAGGCATCATGCATAAGGTTTTGCTGTAGCTTTCTTAAAAAATAAAAATTTACCTTTGTCTTAATGGAGTTCTGAGAGACACTGGCTAGCTGAGTGTCTGTTGCATCTGCAGTGTACAAATACCATAGAGGGAATATCTGCTTCAGTGACACAGTCTGACACTTCAAAATAAAACCAAAGCTGTAGTACAGACTGTAAGGAATCTGCTGTGATTTTTTTTTTTCATCCTCTTATAAATGTTACAAAATATGTTAGCTACTGATATGGTTGTTTTATTTGAAACAAAAATAATTTATTTGAAAAACAATTATTTACTTGAAAAAAGAAAGAAATGTCAGCTATTGCACAGAATAGGCAGGCCTATTACATCAGTCTTCTGCTTAAATCTGCCACCTGAGCAAGGTGATGGGATTTCAGGGAGGGAGAGCTGCAGGGCTGGTGTGTGAGTAGGGATGTTTGGTTTGAGGAGAACTATAAATATATGAAGTGTTCTGTGCTGGCTGGGGAATGGTTTTGGTTGCTATTGCACGTAATTTCAGTCTTACTGACTAGGTCTGTCCAGAAGTGCAGTATTGCATGGACAACCAAAGCTGTCTTTGTTAGTCAGAGCTGAGTTCAAGTCACATCCTCACCACAGCAGGGAGCTCTGGTAACTGCACAGTGGAGCTCGGCTTTATTCTGTTCATCCTCAGTGCTCGCTCAGTTCATTAACAGGTGTAAGAGAATTCCAGTGTAATACTTACAGGAGTATTTCATCCTGTGAATATTCCAGCTTTGTGTTACTATGTATTTCAAAAGTGCTGTTCAGGTTTTAGGGTGTGCTTGGTTTTTATTAGTGTGTGTTTTTGTTTGTTTGGGGTTTTTTTGGTTTTTTTGGTTTGGTTTTTGTTTTGGTTTTTTTTTGCATCATTCTATGGTTTTTAATTATCTCCTCTGGTAGCTTAGAGTCTATTTATTGTCCTGCACTTTAGTACACTAAATGTTTCATTTACCACCCACTCACTGTATTCAGAAAAGACATTAACTTTCAGTTTTGACATGAGAAACCAAAAATTCTCTGATGCAAGTTAGGCAAAGTTTTCAATTCAGGATATCTAGAATTTATTTTAAATGGTGTCTCTGATTATTAAATGAAAGGCGCATGTTTTTTTAAAGTGTCTTCACTTTTGTAAGTTCTTTTGGCTGAGAATTGAGCTACTTTCTCCTATTTTTTTTAAGGTAACTGTCAGAGTCTAAAATTGGGAAGCCTTGTCTGAGCATGTCAATCAAAAGCTTTATCTGTTTTTCAGCAAAGCTTTCAGCATCTTCATTGCAGCTATTAGTGTGGGTTTTCTTCTTAACTGTTGAAGTTAATGTTAAATCACACTTCAGGCTGATGTTTGGCCAGATCTGGCTGTTGGAGATTAGATTTAGTTCTTCCTAAATCAAGATGTTCCCATGACTGGCTGCAGGGAGTTTTGTGTATAGCCTTTTTTTGATACACCATAGTCTGATGTCAAGTTTTCTGAGATCATAGTGGAATTCAGGTCTGAAGGTCAGGAGGTCTCTAACCCAACCTGCTCCTCTGATCAGCATCAGCTGTGAGATCAGACCAGCTGGTCAGGGTTTTTTGCTGTTGATCTTGAAAGCCTCCAAGAACCGAGACTGCCCAACAATTTTGCGTAGCGCATCTCACCACTGGGCTCTGTCTGTGATGATGTTTTGCCTTATACTCAGTCTCTCTTGCTTCAACTTGTGCCCATTTTATTTCATCCTCCCACTGGGCTCCACTGTAAGCAGCCTGGCTGTGTCTTTCCAATAATCTCTTTGCAGATACTAGGAGACTTCTCCCCACAGCCTTCTCTGCTCCAGTCTGGGCAGGATCTGATCACCAGTCTCATTGTCTCTGTTACACAGATGTATTAGACCTTTACCTAACTCACTCTTTTCTCTGTCCCTGCCTGATTTGTCCCAGCAGGGCAGATGCTCCACGAGACCTAGAGAGGAAAGTAACAGAGTGTACCAGGAATGCACAGTCTCTTTTGCCATTCTTCTCTTGGATCACCTGCACTGTTCTGTAGCTCAGTACAACCTTATTCCTTCTATGGTTGTACAGAGCCCGATTGTTTTTCTATGGAGCTGGAAACTTTTACTCTCTGAAGAAATGGACATCCTGAACAATGTGAAAGCTTCCTGGATGTGTTTGGAGCTTTGTATTTTTAGCTCAACTGTGCAACAGTTCACATGCAAATACTTGAACAGGGAAAACCAAAAGAAAAACAGCTGTGTCCCCAGACCTTGGGGCCAAAGCAGCCAAACAGACTTTGAACAAATTTCTGACTGGACTTTCTCAGCACCAGGTGCTTCATTGAAGATCCTTTATGCTGTGGTGAAGAGAATGGGAGCCTGCCTCTTAGGATGGGCTATATTCCAGTTTTCAAGACAGGTCTCAGTTTTTAGGAAAGATTTTGCTTAGGTGACTGCTTAAGTTTAAAAAGCTTATGAAGTATTAGACAGCATGCAATTAAAAATGAAGTTGCAGAATTAGGATAAAATCTTGCTTTCTTATATTTGAGCACTTAAGGAGAAAAAGGGCAAGACTTTGTTTTACTTTTTGTGTGAATTACCCATGTAATCTGCACATGTGCAGTATGAGTATCATATGTCTCTCTTTAAAAATCCAGCTTTGATCACAGTGCTGACAAAAGTGCACATACCAGACTCTTCTATACAGACATCATAAAAAATTCAACCAAGCTGAGATTGTGGAAAATTGTTGATCTGTCCAATCTGAAGTTTTTAATCTTGGAATATGATGATATCAGTGAATCTTTGATGAGAAACAGGGTTTACAAAATGGTTTCAGGTTCTGGAGTTCCAGGACAGAGAGCAGAGTAAAGCCTGACAGCCATGGAGAACCCCATGACAGGTGATGTCTCTTACAGCTTCCAGCATTCCTGCTGCTGAACAGCAGGAATCTCAAAGCTCTGAGATACGGCGCTACCTGAATCCTTGGTTTCTGGGCAGAATACTCAAGGCTTCCACGTTTTTAAAAGAGAGAATAAAAAGAGCAACCAAAATATGGATATTCAAATATGCTTTTTAATTCTTCATCTGCTGCAGTGTTCCAAGTCCTTGATAGTTTAAACCATGGAAAAACCATTCTGCAAATCTTGGTTCTTGTCTGCTATGCATGCTAAGGATCCCTTAAATGTATTCTGCATTGTTTAAGATTGACTAACATGAGCAAAATTAGTTGAGTCAGTGAATTACTCACACACAAAGGCATCTACTGCCATTTAGAAAGTCCTAGGGTAGTTGAGAAGTCTATGATGGGCCAGCGGATCAATAGCAAACCTGCAAGAGACCTGCATCTTTCTACAACAGCATGAGGGACAGGTAGGAACACCTGGCTCTCAGGCTGCACTAAATGACTATGACTGCATCAATATTTCACATTTGGTGTCCAATTAATAGTGTTTTTCAAGCAAATCTCCCAGCCCTCTCCACTTACTGCAGTATGGATTGTGCCACAGCGTGGTCTTGGAACATGCTGGCTGTGGGGTCTCCTGGGCAGCTGCTGGGGAAGGTGGGGTGCACCTGCTCTCCAGATTCTTAACAGAGAGGACCAGGAAAGGGCAGGCAGCCCCTGGCCTGCAGGGTGGGTTAAACATCCCTGTGGGTTCTTTACCACAGTTGGTTTCACTCCACAGAGCCACACTACCTGCTACTGCAGATGTATTCCCAACAACTCCAGTACCTGTGGGGTGGCAGAGATACCCTTAAAGAAGTCCTGCACACAGAAGGTGATTAGATTTCTTACTGTGAAGGAAAGGTGCAACTACACCTACACTAGGGGAATAGTGCCAGGGCCCACTCTCCGAATGGGAATCAGAAGCATCCCCTGTACCTTAGTGAAGAAGTTTATTACTAGGTGATTGCATTATATTGCATGGTATGTTTTGTTACTTAATTAACATTTAAAAAGGGACTTAGCCAGGACCAAAGGGAGAAGTTGAGTGAGAAACTTTGTAGAAATATAGCTTAAATTTCCAGTCTTGTGTTAGAGAAAAGTGTGGTTTTTTTCTCTATTTGTTTTGGTTTATATTCCAAATTCCAGCCATTTTTCTTTCAGAATAGTTTTGTTGCATACTTGAACCTGACATTTGGAGGATTGAGGGTGTGTTTGGACAACCATTATTGCAAGTCTGATGATGTCATTAAAATAAAATGAAGAGCAAAAACTTTTCTTGTGGTTCCAGTAGGAGAACAGTTCATGGAAGCTACAAGTTTTGCTGGTGAATGAGAATATTCACTCTGGAAATAGCATGCACTGGCTCCATAATGAAAGTTGTGCCATTCTCTTGCAGAATTCTAATACAGAGATTTTGAAAAAAGCATCTGTTATCTATTTGGTCTTTGCCCTTTGCCTGTTTCAATTCCTCCAGGGTCCCATTAACTTGCTGGAATAGAATATACACCCAAGCTATACACTAATACACTTTATACACTATATACACTATACACTTTTCAAACTACTGCTTTGTTTTAAAACTTCTATCCCAAAATACAGATTAGAATATAATTTTTAACCTAAAAAAGTTCACCCTACTTTATATCTTTGTTTATGGTGAGTGTTCAGATTCATCAGCTCCGTGGTGTGTGATGACTGCTTTACTCTGTACGTTCTGTTTTATGGATTCCACTACTGGGACTGTTGTTAGCTGGAAGAAGTAAATAGACTTTGAGAAAGAGATCACACCATAGCAACCCTTGGGTTCTGTTTGTGGTATAAACGTCTGTGCTATGGAGATTTATGACCTGAGGAATTTTCTAAACTAGTACGCTAATTGGTTTAATAAAAGGATTAATGCACATAAGTTGAAGACAAATCTACACGCAGTATTTAAAAGGTGAATAATTTTATTTTTTTAAACTGCTAGTAAATAATACATCACAGCCCCTCGGTAAAGAGAAAGCATTTTTCACTCATTTACAATACTAGAAAGTACATGACTGTTTTGAACAGGAAGTTCAGGGAATCACTCAGCAGAATA
The DNA here is from genome assembly GCA_013399695.1 of Formicarius rufipectus. NCBI lineage: Eukaryota > Metazoa > Chordata > Aves > Passeriformes > Formicariidae > Formicarius > Formicarius rufipectus. The sequence goes on from VXAU01003369.1 coordinate 843,845, forward strand.
TGAGTTCTTCCATTAAAATCAGTATTAAAAATCAATTTGTTTAATGTGAGCAACTCTGTGTGTTTTGAAAACCCAAACCTGTCAGTTTGTAATTTCCTCACGTTTTGGTTAAGGAAGTGGCTTTTACTCAAGCAAAATGTCTTTTGACTGAACTGAACATTTCGCTTGAGAAGACCTAGTGGAGTAAGTTCCATGCCTCTGAACATCCTGGCTGCTGGGAGATTTTAGACCTTTAAAGGGTATGCCAGGAAAGGACATTTTTTCCTTTCTGCAGCTGATGCTAAGACACTGTTGCTGGCAGTACTTTGGGTTTGTTTTGTTCTTAATATCCAGATTGGCAAGATTTTATTCCAAAGTGTAAGCATTCCTTACTCCTTAGAGATTTCACCCATACATGTTGGTTCTTCAGCTGGTTTGCCTTTATACTTGGCCAGTTGTTCAGAAAGCACAGCCAGGGGAAGGGTCAGTCTGGGATGGAGTCCCCATTTGGGAGGATTTTGTAACTGGTGACTCTCTCATGGGTTTTGTCATGGAGAGTGGCTGGAGAAACTGATTAGGAAGCAGGGGAGGGTTAGATATGGTTTTAATATGGAACATCTGGGAAATTGAGAAATCCTATGGGCACATCCTCCTTGATAGAAACTATCATAAAACCTAGGAACTACAGGACACCAGTGGAATGTGAGTCTTGAGATCCAGGCAGGTGATGCCCAGAGAGCCTCCAGAACAATGCTTACCCAGAGCCCACCTGCAATACACACAGGTGCAAGTTTGTGCCTCTTCCCTCCCAGCTCCCTTCCATCACTTTGAGATTAACTGGGTGAGGGGAAAGTCAAGCTTTTTATAGAGTGCTTGCTGCTATAGAAACCACTAGCTCTGTGATAGTGTGCTCCGCTATGTGGGCACAGCCAGCTGCAGCTCTCAACTAGGGGATGCTCTAACCTGCACTGTCAGTTTTCAGTCTTTTTGACCAAAACTCAGCTGCCTTCTGAACTGCTGTGTGTCTGTCACTCTGCAACATGCAGGTCTTTAACATTAGCAGTAAATATACCAAATATTGTTTATGCTGAAAAAGAAAGCCATAGCCTCCTACGATAGAGGTTTACCTGCCATTTCAAGTCTGTCACAATGTGTGGATGACATCAAGCCTCTGATGATTTGAATTATGGCTGTAACTTTCCCCAGAAAGTCACTTTCAGCATCTCTGTGGTCTCTCCAGCTGTAAAGAAGAGCCAGCATTAAAGGAGATGATATATGAAAGTGTTAAGATACAAAAGTCTATAAAATGACTGTAACTCTGATAAATGTTTCTGAAGTTAGAGGAGGATGAAGCTGTTGGCTGTGAGGGGAGAAGAGCAATCTAGTATCGATCCTTGGTCAGTAAGGCAATCCTACTGATTCTGGTAAGTCTGGCTTTAGGAAAAAAAAGAAAACAAATGTAAAACATCTCAAAGACATCTGAAGTGCTCTCTGCTAAAAGTAAAAAGAAGATTGTATTCATGAAGTATATTAAAGCAATAGATGTGCTTGCTTCTTTTTGGGTTACAAGATCTCTAGAAGAAGAAAAAGGGACCTGCTTTTTTGAAATCCAAATTCTAGATGTTACAGCTGAGTCGCTATTTCAAAAACATTTACCTGAGAAACAGATCTGCAGATAAATACCCTGATGAATACAAAAAACCAGCGTGGAAGATACAGTTCAAAGTAAAGCTCTCTTTTCAATGGTCAGGGTTAGCTTGTCCTCAGCACGGTCATATGGTGTGTGACCTCACTGAAAACTAATGTCCAGGAAAGCTGAACAAGAGCTTTCTGCAAAAGAGAAGATGAGGATAGGCAACAGGGACATGGTTTAAAAATGACTGTTTACTTCCATCATGAGCACTGCATCCTAGTTACACTTTAGCCTCCCATCCTTCAGAGTGGGTAAAGCAAGGCAGAGGCCAACATTGGTTTTTTAGTTCCGTAGGTGATTTTTCCAGTGGATATGCTATGTTTGACACAAGCAAAACAACATCCCAGAGTATGAGCAGGGAAGCCATAGGCAGCTGGTGTCAGCAAAATACTTTACAGACAGAGCAGGACCCACCTGTGTTTGGCTTAACAAAAACCTCCTTCTGTGATCACAGCAAAATGCTGGTGCTTCTCCAGGTGCTTCTCCAGGTGCCCTTAAGTACATTCTGCAAACCCAGGGTTTCCTTGGATTGTGAGACCAATACAACTCAAAACACAGAGAGCAGTTAGGTGGGTTTGACAAACTGCCTACACCAGCTATTAGAAAACAGACTCTGAAAGAAAGATATGGGCCCACCACCTCTGCTTTGAAATCAATAGCCAGTCAGGTTCTGTCAGAAGTAAAGAGGCTCTAAAAGTATTGAAACTGATCCTCTAGTAGGATGAGGATTCTGGCAAACTGCAAACCCAAGTCTCTCCAGCAAGACTGCATGATTTACACACCCACTTCTTCGTTTTGAATAATCTAGGATTGTTGCTGCCAGACAAACTAAATTGGTGCTGTCATAAGCTCTCAAAGACAGGCAATAGCAAAACCAATTCAAGGGGTTTTGTTTTCTTCTTTAACTTTTTTAGGGCTTTGCAAGCTGTGAAAATGATGAAATACCTAAAACAGTGCAAGAGAAAAGATTGTATGGGATTATACTAAGTAAGCTTTCTGGTGGGAAGCACGCAATTATGTATTATGTACTGTCAGCACATGGAGCGTGATGGGACTGTAATTTTACCTATGTTATTTCCCCCGTTGCCAGAGAAACCGTAATAAGAAAAGTCAAAGTGCTTCTGTTGATCTACTTAACAAACTCTCACAAACAACATTGACTGTTATAATTATTTTCTCTTCACTAAGCCAGTATCTGATGTCACATATACCACTGTCAAAATCAGCAGGTTTGCCAGTGCAGAAATCTAGACATAAAACTCTATAAAAAAGGCTACGCTGAAGGAAATGGGACAAGCACATGAAGTAGTCATGCATATGAATGCTTTCCTTTGCCATTTCCTTAAAAGCTTTACTGATGCAGACAGAAGTGAGAAGAAGAGCTGCCAGGTCCAAGAAAGTTAATTTTCATCAGTTTTAAGGTAGGTGAGATAGTGAGGAAGGTCTCCTTGATGGCTGGCAGTGTGCATACTGTGAGGAGCTCTGTGTGAGGAAGAGCAGGAGCTCTTTGGAGACACTTGTTTCTAACCATAGGCCAGTGCAGGTTTGCAGAGCAGTCTTGGGAAGTAACAGGAGTGTCCCTTGGATGGACTTTAGGTGAGACAGGACAGACAGAACAGTGGCAGGAACCTGCTGGAGCACAAATGGCCCTGGGGCAGCAGTAGCAATAGGGAAGAAGGAAGCCAAAAGGACTCTTCATCTCCACCCTCTGTGGAACCAGTAGCTAAGCAGGTGGCTGAAAGCTTCCTCCTCATTCTCCTCCTCTTCCTCATTCTACTTGTCCCTGTCCTTATCCTCCTCATTCTTGTCCTCATCCTCCTCCTTGTCTTCTTTATTCTCCATGTCTTCATCCTTCTCCTTGTCCTCCTCATCCTCGTCCTCCTCCTTGTTCTCCTTATCCTCCTTTCTCTTCCTTCTCCCTGGCAGAATCCAATAGGGAGTGGGGTCTTTGGGCCTCCATGGAGGAGTGAGGTAATAGGATCACACAAGGGGAATGAGGGAAAGCTGACCATCTGGAAGATCCTGGAGTTAAATTTTTAGCATGATTTCCTCCCCGGCCTTTTCGTCTCCTGTCCTTTGAAAAGGAGTGCTCTGGTCCTGAAGCAGCAGTAAGTCCATGATTGAGGCAATAATTTTTTTCAATCCATAAAACTGAGGGTACGGATTAAAAAGGAATGGTGGTTAAAATGAACCTTAACTAGAGTGTCTGCAAACACATGCCATGCTATTTTTGCAGCCTCTTTTAGAAGCAGCCTGTGGCTCCAAAGCTGACAACCCCAGCCCAGTTGTAGATGCAGAAGAAAGAGACTTCTTTTTGAGTCTTATTATTACTATATAAATACAAGAAGGCCAGAGGGAAGTTTATTCTGTAGGGAAAGCTGAACAAAAAGTGAGATTTGGGCTTTAGTTGTGAGACTAGAGAGGTCTTTGGAACATGCAACCTGTGGGTGTCCCCTTCTTTGGGTTCTTGTGTTGACTCACAAAGACTCTGTGTCCTCTGTTGCCCTCAGATGATGAGCAGTGACATATGGATGTGGGGAGAAGCTGGGACTGGGAAGGCAGGTCTCTCAGGTCAGGAGAGTTCATGGCATTGACAAGTGTAGTGTACTCGGGGATGGTCTGCAGCTTTGGCTGGGAAGATAAAAAAGCCAGTTCAAAATTTTTAAAATTTATTTTGGTGGTGAGTGCAAAGCAAGTCTGAGCACTTGGGAGCCTCTGGTGAAAGCTGAGAGGTGGACATGCAAGCAGAAATGTTAAAATTGGGCTTGTGTCCATGTGATTGTCTACCTTATCCTAAAGCTAATGGAAAGCACAGGTTTTCCCCTCATTTTTTCAAGAATTTTCTTAAGTAGATTTAATAGCATGTGAAGAAGAAACGACAACACCTCCCTGCCTGATTGGCAGCCCACAGCTAACTTGTAATGAGCTTTTCTTAATAACATTTCAATTATTCTCTTTCCTACTGAGGGTGGGTGCAAGAGATAACTTCAGTAAAATTATTTCAGCCCTATTTTTAAATCTCCTTGTGCAGAGTAACAGTTGGGGTGTTGAGTGGCTCTTTTATTTGGAAATTATGTCTGACAGCCCCAGAGAAGTGTGAAAGTGAGCTGTCCTCTCAAAGACTGTGAATAGTCATCCCAGTAACTGTTGTGTCCGAGAGAGATTTCGGGTCCTTTATCTGAATGGAGATTTGATGAAACAATTTTATGTAGGTGCTTGGAAGTACAGAAAACATTTTTCTTACTGTATCATATAATCAGTAGAAGAAACAAGGTTGACCCCACTGGCCAACCCTCCCACTGTAAATCCTTTCCATTAGAGCTTCAAAACTATCTTGAGAAATCTTTCAACACTGAAGGCAACTCCCTGAAGACAGCCAAGTGCTTTTCACATAACCACAATGGCTTCTAATCTTGAGAGCTACTTGAGGAGTGGAAGTGGTTTTCAAATTATTTCAGCCTGTCCTCCTTCCATGATGGTTTAAGTCTCTTCAGAAGGCATCCATGCCCACCTCTGAGCAGGCAAGGGAGGATGGAATTGCACACTTACTGCAAATGGACTTCTGTATCACATAACGCATCAAGGAAATCATCAGCCACAAGACTGTGGTCAGCAGCTACTGAAATTTGATCTGAAATTATTGCAGGATCTGTCATTAGAGGCAGTTATTATGGAATATAGACTATTATCTGTGTCCCATTTTTTTCAATCTGCTATGCAAAGTGTCTCTGTGTTGAACTGTGATGGGTAACCAACAGCACCGTTCATTATGGCAGTGCTGTGCAGTTTGTAATTGGTAAAAGGATCATAATTCTGTGACTGACACATGCAACAAGGCCAACCATTTATCAACGTCCTGTGGGCTTTATGTTGGTGCTTGATTTGCAGCTTAGTTATAAATTTGCATAAACCTGATTATTTTCATGAAAATTTGATTCAAACAACCACCCCAGCATTTTGCACTATTTTTGTTTTCTTTCCTTGTTTTTTTGTAGATAATTTTGGTCCTATTCAGTGTTCAGTCAAATGGTGAAGTTAAAATTGTCTACAATTTTGATAATAAATCTCTCTCTGCTTGTCAAAGCAGTAATGATTTTAAGAAAATGTCAGTACATGTAACAGAACACATACATGTTCTATGCTGTGGCACATGCACTATGCATGATTGCTCCCATATTACACAGAAAGTGTTGAAACAAACCAGGTTTTGACCAAAATCCAAGTAGATCCCAGAACGAGGACAGCCTTTACCCTTATTTCCCTTTGAGTGTGTGACAAGCCCCCAGTTTTGTGCCTGTGCACTGTTTCTGTTGTAGATCTGGGCTCCTGTTGAGAAGCTGCTCACTGACCATCAGGGGTCCTTGTCAGCAGACCACACCACATAATTCAGGGGCAAGAAGAAGATCACAGGTTTGTTCCCAGGCTGCAAAGCTCTGACAAAGGGGCACCATCTGGTCCCCCAGGAAGAAAGCTCCTCTGAGAGACCTGGTTGCTGGTATGCTGGATAGATTTTTGGCTATTCCTCTTCTCCAAGGTGATGTGTTATGATGGACAAACACCTTTGTAGCTCAGGACTGTATCACTGTGCCTCCAGAAGACATCCTTATCCCCAGTGTTTAAAAGTTTAAAAGAATCTATTATTCAGGGCATTCATCATTTAATACAAATACTTAAACTCCACTGTGTATGAAGGGCTTATCATATAAGCAACATTGTTTCTTGGTACTGAGCCAGGTAAATAAGTTTTCTTTAATTTTGTGATATCAGGATTTATTAAAACCAGACCTCCTGTACTTAGAAAGAAATGCCCTTCATACACAGTGGAGTTTTAGTACTTCCCTTACTAAAAAGTCATGCCCTGTTCTCATGAAGTCAGCAGCAGAATTCCCATGATCAGAAAAAAAGCCAAACCCAAATCCCTAACCAGAAAATGTAAAAGAGGAATCATAGAATCGATTGGGTTGGAAAATACCCCCAAGATTATCAAGTCCAACCCTTGATCCAACTCCAGTCCGTTTTCTAGATCATGGCACTAAGTGCCACGTCCAATCTCAGTTTAAAAACCTCCAGGGACAGTGAATGTACCAGCTCTCTGGGCAGGCCATTCCAATGCCTGATTACTCTCTGTAAAGAATTTTTTTCTAATATCCAACTTATATTTCCTCTGGCAGAGCTGAAGCCCATGCCCCCTTGTCCTGTTGCTGACTGTCTGGGAGAAGAGACCAGCCCTCACCTGGCTACAACCTCCTTTTAGGTAGTTGTAGAGAGTGATGAGGTCATCTCTAAACCTTCTCTTCTACAGACTAAACAACCCCAGCTCCCTCAGCCTCTCCCCACAGGACTTGTGCTCAAGTCCCTTCACCAGCCTCGCTGCTCTTCTCTGGACCTGCTCCAGCACCTCAATATCTTCCCTGAACTGAGAGGTCCAGAAGATTATGCTTCAGTTATAGGTTTTGCTTAATGATACAGTCAAGCTTTGAACACGCTGCCCGTTTTCAGGATGCAACTGGGAGCAACCCCGGGCTCCTTGTCTGAGCAATGCCCTGCCAAAAGCACTGGGAACTTGGCTGGGTTGGGGGCTGCTGCCACATGTTCTCCCAGCAGGTCTGTGGAGTCACTGCCGTCAGTAGGAAAGGAGTTGCTCTCTCTTTTTGGGCAGTGTCACAAAAAGATACTGGATGTGCAATTCCACAGATAGGCTAAAACCAGTACAGACAGGCTCTTTGGAGAGGTTTGCTGCCAAACTCCCAAATCTCTTCCTTCTCATGGGCAGAGAAGCAATTTTTAATTCTGAGTTTTATGACTTGGGTATGTACATTCTAGCTGCTGATATAAAGCAGTTCACAAACTGCTAAATTTCAAGTTACTGCTAGAAAACATTGTGTAAAATAAGAAAGAAAGAAATTGGCAAATAAAATGAAGGAGGAAAATAAATCTGTTCTTTCCTGTATTAACTTAGAGGAATTGCTGAGCTGTTCTGATAGAAAGTTAAAAACTAATGAGTCTGACGTAGAGATTTGACAGGAAAATTGTCAGGCATAACGGTTAAAGTTTATGATCACAGAATTTATAGCATGGAAATTTATAATCACAGAAAACCTGGTGTTTACAGCAGGAAGGTCAAGAAATCCTTTCCTCAGGCAGTACCTCCAATCTCCCTGCACTAAGTTACTGGTCTTGGTGTAAAAAATTTGTGAAAATTGCTGTCACATCTGCTTGCCCCAGCTCAGAGTCATGCAAAGGCTGACTACCTGCCTGGAAAAACGTCCTTTCATGATTATTTGAGCAGTTTGGGCCCTCACTGCGTTTCAGCTGGTGGAGAAGGACCCCGGGAAGGTCTGGTCCCTGCTCCGCTCCGTGCCCAGGTACCAGCCAGCAGAGGGGAGCCGACAGCCGCGCATCCCTCTCCGCCTGGTGCAGGAAAGCACAGGCTGCAAGGAATGAATGAGTGAAAGAGTGAATGAATGCATGCATGAATGAATGGCTTCCTCTGCATTTTCGGCAGCTCTGAGTTTTGTTTTCCTACTGTGTTGTGGAGGTGCTGGAAGTGGGCTTTCCAGTGAATTAGGATAGTTAAAAGTGATGTGTTAATGACATAAATGTCCATCAATTCCCAAAACACTGAACAATGCATATTCACACACTGAACATTTTACACTAGAAAACACACGACATGAAACTGTCTCAGGGCCTCCAAAGGAGTCTTTAATAAACCAACAGGTTAATGAACCAACATTACAGACAAGATCTTGAGAGAGAACTACACGTCTGATAATCACGTCCCTGATAATCTTCTGCTGGAATATTCAAAGTTTATCTTTTCTTCAAAAACTATGTAAGTCCAGAAATAAATGGATTGGAAAATAAAATTTAATATTCTGTTTCTGTCTCTTGCTCATGTGATGATTCTTGCCTCCTCTTCAGTTGGTTGAAGGAGATTCTGGTTTGTTTTGCTGACAGATTCAAACTGCACAGAGCCACAAATCACCCACTAGATTTGAAGGCTATCAGAAGGATCCTGCTGTGCTCACAAACCCTGATCCTTTTCCCAGCAGAAGAAATAGGCAGGAAGCCAGCAGGAGGAAAAGCTCCAGCAGAATGGGTAAGATCAATGGAGAGATGAGCTCTGATTAGGGGTGAAGAGGGTGCAGGGTCAGTGGTTACTGCGCAGCATCACAAGAGAAAAGGAGGAAACACTTCTGGCAGTGGCACTTTCACAAAAACACTTATTAAGATGAGGGAGGTGATGTGGGAAAAGGGAGTGACACTTAGACATACTGGTGAGAGTGGTTTTTGGAATGGAGGATGGATGAAGGTGGAGAATACAGATTAGAGAGGTTAAGAGCAGAAGACTGAAAGAAGGTAGATCATAAATAAAGAGGGAGGAGGGTGGACAATGTCTACAAAACAGAAGAAGGGTGAGCACCATCCACTGTGGGATTCTGTTGCTGCTCCAATGCCTGCAGGCAGTGAGCGTTCTCAGCTCTCACTGTTCCTCAGTTTGACTTCTATAAAATGATGGTGCCTTGGCTTTGTGGATTCACAGGATTATTTAGGTTAACGGAAGGGCCTCATGAGATCATCTAATCTTTGGCCTCATCTTCCCTTCCCCCTCTCTGCCTGTGAGAGCTGTGTCCCCTTTGTTTTTGGTATTATATTCTCTTATATTCGGACTAATTGCCGTTTTCTGAGATTGGATAGGCTACTGCTGTTAAACACCACTATTGCTTTAAAAACACCCTGCCCTGCCCAGGACGTTTAGGCTTTGAAGAAACCAGCTGTGCTTAGAAAGTGTAAAAACTGCTTTGCAGGAGGAAGGAGGAAAGTATTTCAGAAGGAATAGGGTGTGCTTCATCCTAAAACACCAGGGTCATCCATATGGAGAGTAAGCTGAAGCAGTGACCCTCCTCTCAGCTGGGGCAGGAGGGTAACTGCCCGGTCCTTCCCTTCTCCCTCACCAGCCCCACGGGAAGGTCGGCAGGACGTCCTTCTCCAGGAGACACCATTTCAGACAGCTTTGCTGAGGGACTAAAGCAGAGTCTCACAGAACTGTGGGGGCTGACTTGGCAGCCCATGGCACAGCTCCTGGTACCACAGCCACTCAGGTCAAGGGAACCAAAGCACTGACCAATCTGCTTCTGATTGCCTGGATTCTGCATGTTTTAACCTCCTCATTGGGGCTTCATGATGGCTGTTGAAGCTGCAAAGAAGCTTTTCTGTATCTTCTTCTATTCAGGGGAATTATACTCTGGAAATATATACTGTATGGGGAAAAAGGACACTGATCTTTTGCTTTCTGCCATTCTTTATTAAATTCCCCTTTTCTCCTCAAAGTGAGCTCTGCTTAAGGGTGCCCAGGAATGAGACAGATACACACACACATATACATGTATAAAAATAGTACCAGTGGTCATAGTCATCTTTCCTTCTAAAAAGTAATTTTAACTCCCCTCTCCATCCACTGCAGATGATTTTTAAAAGGAAAATGTCATTTGCTCCAGGCAAGTTAAAAAGCCTTTCTCTGTGGGTTGACTAGGTCTTTCAAATGCCTTTTGTGGGCCACAGTTAACAAAGCACAAAAGAATAGTCATCTGGTTGTTTAGAGAAAATAAAATTATAGGCTGTTATAAGCCAAAGTGCTATGGTTTCCTCCATGGCTCCTTTCACTTGATCCAAAAGAAAATTTTTAACAGAAGAAAAAGGTTGCACTTGAATGTTAGCTGCCTTGTCTGCTTAAGCTTGGATGCAATATGCACGCAATATTTCATATCAGAAATATGCATTCCTTTCCACCTGCTTTTTCTGTTTTCTACAAAATGACACGGGAATGAAGTTAGCATCAAGTCAAATTTTGAGGATTATTAAGATTTGGTATGATGGGTCCCTTTACCCTGAACATTTTTGGCTGAAATGAGCCAGGAAACACTGAAAATATTGGAATGGAAAAAAAAAAAAGACCCCCCCCCAACTCTTCCTCCCCCACAACCAAAGAAATAAAACCAACGAAAACCAACCAACTGGACACACACACAAAGAATAAACAAGCAAAAACTTAAGGCTTTCTGCCTGGTATTCCAGTCCTAATTGTGAATGAGCATCTGGATGTATTTCTAAGTCCTCTTTGGGCTGGTCTTCACTGCTCAGTGAGATTTCTTCAAGATTCTTCATTATGTAAGGCAGAAGGGTGCCTGAGCAATGACTGAGTGATCGTGTCCCTGTAAAACTAGAAAAGACTTTCAAAAGCAGAAAGGTACTGTTTCCATGAGCACTTACTGAGAGGCTTGAGCATTTCCAGTCTTCACCTGTGAGCCAAGCTCTGGCTGAGGGGCTGTGCTGGTTTAGAGTTAAACTGGCAGGAGAAACCAATCCAGCTCAGAATGGGATTGCAAGTCAGAATAAGAATTTTAAAAAAAGATCATAAAATACACTGACACAGAAGGAAAGTTCGTTTGTGCCACAAAAACAGATGTACAGCCCAGCACAGTGGGGCACGAGCAGTGTGGAGCTCACCAACCCCTGTGCTGAACACCGCGTGGCCCCCCTGAGTTCAAAGCAAGATGAAAGGAAGAAGCCTGCTGGTGAAAATGATGGTTGCAGTCCGGTGGCAGCCTCAATCCAGTTGAGGCTCTGGTCCTCCTCTGGATCTGATGAGAGCTCCCAGTCCCAAAACCCCTAGCTTATATCTGCTTGGCTCTGATGGGAACGCCCAGTCCCTCCCCCAGGGTGGAGAGTTTCACAATGGATGATCCACTCTGTGAGGTGAATAATGGCATATTTTTGGCATCCCTAATAGCCCATTAGCAGACATGACCCCTCAGATGTGTGTGAAAGCAGGAAAACTTCCTTATCCCACAGAAGTTCCTAAACACCCAGTTTGTAACCTGAGGGGTTGGGTGTGCCTTAGGCAGCTCCTGCAAATGATCCATTGTTAGCAGTTTGTGAGAAAAATGACATAGAGGGTTTAGACTACACACCCACACAGTGACAAACTGATCCATCCAAACTACTATAACCAGGACAGGGGCAGAGGATGCCATTGCACAGCTATGTCTCTGTTTTAATTAATCATCCAGGTCACAATAACATGAGTGACTGAGGATTTTTGCTCAGTCCAGATTTACAGCCACACAAACAAAATATTTTTTAAAATCATCTGTCAGCATTTCCTAAGGTTCTAACTCCATCCTTTGAATTTCACAGGTGTATTTCTTACAGGCAGCAGACACAAAGTCTGGCCTTTGATGAGAAGGAGTAATGGTACCTCTTGCCTTTGTGTGACCCTCCTGTGTGATACACTCCTTGGTTTACAGGTATACTGAGATGTCTCTGCTTCTCCCTCCTAGCTAGTCCAGTTCTGCATCAGTGCCACTGTAAAACTCTCTCTTCAGAGTCAGACTGCCCTCAGCCAGAAAGACTTTCATTGTCATGCTCCACACACCTTCACATGTGGCGCTGTTTTTCTTTTTTTTTTTTTTTTTTTTTTGTATTGTAGCTTTAATAAACTCTCAGAGGAATATACCTGGCAGTTTGGGCATGTCTCTGCTGCCAGCTGTCTAACAATGATCTCAGATGTTAGTCTGGCATCTGGGATGACTCATTACTGTAGGAATATTTGAAATTCTACAAGTCCTATCATTGGGCTGGCTATATGGGAATGAGTTATATTTCCAGAATATCAATATCAGGTTAAAAAGACAACTGTTTATTGATTCTGTGCCTTGACGATGTTGGGAGTTCAAATACTTACAGAATTCCACTTTGTAAGACTCTTTACATTATGGAAAGTAAGTTGTGCAATTTAAAGTAAGTGCAGATTAATGAGATGAAAAACTCAGAATGTTTCTGCAAATAAAGGAAGCACTAAAATTTTATTGCGCATGGAGGTGCAGTTAAATTTAGCAAACCAACACATTTTTGACCCAGCTTTCTGGATCCTTATTATGCAGCCACAGACCACTTAGCAGTTCATTGTACAATGGGACTAGTCCCATTTTACCTGAGTTACAATTCCTCTTATATATCTTTTGTGGCATCATCTCTCCATAAGCTACTGAAGGTTATGCAAATGTAATTTTGCTTGATTAGAAATCCAGAGGTCACAGCGCACGAGTGCATTTTGGAACTAACAGATGATCCAGAGATAAAATTCATGTAAACTCTTTGGTTGCATAATTGATTTGGCAATGTACAGATTTTTTTCTTGAGTCTAATTTTCCACTTCGGACATAGAATGCTTTATGAGTCCCCCATGCCTCTGTCTGACCTCTACTCCTCTTCAGCCCATGCTTTATATCCCACATAAGTTTTTAACTATGATAGTCTCTCTAAATATTTTACTGTAAATACTTGTAAATATTTTGCTGAACAATAGGCGAATTCACCTACTTTTTTGCTAAGTCCCTATATATCAAACCAGAATATATCTTTACTAATATGTTCTACACCTTAGGAAGAGTGTAGATTTTGCAATGATTGGACATTACCAACCTCATGCCACTGGCCATCATCTTACACAGACATCACCTGAAACTCTTTTCTCTCCCCATTGTGGATTCTGCTATGTGGGAAACTACCCTGCAGAAATAGAGAAAGTTTTACTGAAAATACTTGTCTCCTAACCAAACAACTCTCAAATTGAGGCACTGGAACAAGTTGCCCAGTGAAAGCTGAGGATGTCCCATCCTTGGGAGTGTTCAAGACCAGGTTGGATGGGCCTCTGAGCAACTTGGTCTACTGAAAGGTGTCCCTGCCCATGGCAGGGGGCTTCTAATGAGATGATCTTTAAGATCACTTCCAACACAAACCCATTCTGTGATTCTATGAAATGCTCCCAGTGACAACAGCACTGTTGTTCTTGTTCAACCTTGAACAAGTTGAGGTCTTGCCCCAATTGTTTGAGTTTCCAAGGACCAATATATCCAAATTCAGCCTTCAAATCCCCACTTTGTTGCCAGTTGTGGAATAGGCAGAAAAATAACCCAAAAGAAAGTAATGGGAGCAAATCCTATCACCTCACAGCTAGATGAGCAGAGATCTTACTTCCACAAGTTTAACCTGTGGAGAGGTACAATGTAAATGTTATTATTTATCTTGCGTATTTTGAAGTCCTGAGAGAATTTTGAAAGGATGGTGGGACAGAAGTAAGGTTTCAGAAGTTTCAGTTCAGCTCTCAGCTGGTAGCTTGCTTTCTCAGTTTTTTGTGTTTTCTGGTTCTATTTTGCATGGATGATTCAGTGCCATCCTGCACATACAAGATGAGCACAGGATTTCTGGGCAGTGCTGGATTGGTACTCTCACACTTGCAACTGCCCCCTCCATCCTTTGCCTTCTCTTAATTCTTTCCCTGCTTGAATAACAAGAGCTTTGCTGCCTGCAGCTTCTTCCTCAGGGAAGTCCTCACATACTGTAATCCAGAGAGCAATCTCAGAGGAGGATCAGGCTAATTGTGTTTCTCCTATTATTTTTTTCTCCTGTTAACCTTTATATTGCATTGCCTGGAAAAGGGAAATGAGATATTAACAGCTCACAGTCTACCAGAATCCTGCTGAAACAGGTTTGGCTGCTCAGAAACATGCACAAAATATTCCTGACTCCTGTTATTTCTTTTTTGCATTTTGTGACCCACAGAAGGCCAAATCTAAGTGTGAAATATTAAATTAATGTAGAAATACTTAAAAAAGTGTCCAGTGTGCCCTTACCATATAAATAACAACAATAAATTATTCTGTAAGAATTTGGGTTATTCAGAGTGGTTTCTAACACCTTCTTTAGCACTACAGTGTCTTGTATTAATATCAACACACTCAGTGTCAGACCAATCTGATCTCACAAATAATTTAATATTTCTCATTTCCTAAATATCAAAATACTCTTCTGACCTTCTAGATTCCTTCCAATATGAAAAATTAACACATCTCAGTACTTTTTCTTTAGCTCAGTTAACAAGTGCTGAGGTTTGTTTTGGTGACAAAGGCATGTCATTTCTCCTTCCACTATGATAATTAATAGGGTCCTCTACTGGTCCAGGCTCACAGGAGTCCTGTCACTTTCTGTGACTGGTATAATTATGATCAACGTCAGAGAGTACATTCCTGTTTACTTTTCTTAATGATGAGCACCAGCTCTTCTGTGACTGCTGAGGCTGAATGGATTTATTAAAAACAATAATTGATGTGTACAGTAGTATTCATCAGCATCTGTTAGATGCTTATTCTTAAATATTGGATAGCTGGTGATACTTTGAATTCTGACTTGAACCTTTAGATGAAATATCACTGTCTTTCTGAAAGCCTGAAGAGGCACATTAACTGGAAGCTGCAGAAAGTCAAACTTTAGTTGAACTATTTAATAGGCAGTTTTGGTTTTCACTGATGTAGCTTCACTGGGGCCCTGTGAAATCAGGCTTGCATTGCAACGTCCATCGTAATTTACTGGACAGAGACAACAACTGCAATATGACTTACCATGTTTCAAAACATCTGGAGGCTGTTAAAATCTGATGAAATCACTTCAAACCTGAAGGATACTCTGAGAGATCTCAGATCCTGGAGACCTTCCTATATGCACAGTGTGGCCTGTAACTGCCCTCCCAGCATGGTCTGTCTGGAAGGAAGAACTTCAGAGGCTGCTTTCTGCTTTAACAGAGTCTCAAAAACCTTCCCATCTTTACTGGATGCAGTACAGTTCTCAGCCATGGCAGAGCAAGACACCTGTGTCTCCAGATGAAGTTACAGGTATTAGGGCAGGGATTCCGTGTGCAACTAAACCACCTAAATTTACTCCTTCCTGTGTAAGCATCTGTAGAAATACTAAGGTTTCTAAGTTTCAAGTTCCCAATAAGTTCCCAGTAGAAGCTGGTAGCTAGAAGCTGTAGCAAGCTTTCCATTTCTGAGTTGTCCACAAGGCCTGAGGGAGCATCTCCCATTTCTCAAGGAATGTTTCCTGAGGCAGCATCTGACTGCAGGGTTGGAGCAGCCTGTGCACAGCTCCTTCCCTGGGTCCTTGGGTGAGGTGAGGATGTGGGATGAGGGAAGGGTCCTTCTCCATTGTATAACCTTTGCCAGTGGGGAAGGGGTGCACCTGAGGTAGGAGAGTACAGAAGCAAAATGCTCAACAAAGAGTTAGGGAAGAACAGCACAGACACTGTTGATGGGTGTGTAGGACTGGCAAAGGATTTACAGGGGTTTATCATTTCTGTACAGAAGAGTATTAAAAAGGGCTTATTTTCTGAAGCTGTGATTAGAGGGAGTCTCCTCAGTGTTGCATTGATGGTCCCTTGGGTCTGGAATGATTCTCAGGGCTTGAAAGACCAAAGGAGGGATTACAAAGAGAGAGCCCTGGTGGATACCTTGACAAAGTGTTCAGCATGTGCTCCTTGACGCCCTGGAAAGACTGAGGACATGGAACAAGCGCCGGCTGAGGAAATGAATGCAAGAGGGGAAAACCCCCTCTGCAGCTCATTGCAGTAAGAGCTGTCATAGAAACAGAGCCACATTTCCCGGGGCTGCACATCACTCAGTCCTGTGCTCTCAGGCAGCACAAAGCTCTTCCCATACCTTATCCCATGACTCTGAGCTGTCTGAATAGTTACAATGCTACAGCATTAAATCTGTCTGTAGCTAGCTGGAGGTTTAGAATTAGTATTTGAAACCTGGCCCCCTTCTCTTTTCATTAGAGGAAATGGTTTCATAAGGGAAGAGGTTGCAGAAAATTCGCATTTTTTTCAGAAAATGTCTTGACAGCCATCCCAAATACAGTTTTGGTTAGGTTTATTTCAAGTAGCAGAGAAGATTTAAGATCTCATTCAAGTTGAAAAACAGTCAGAACAAATGGGCAAGGAGAGGAACTGATAAAATGCATCTGAAGGCACAAACAGAAATTGCAAGGATGTGATCATCCTGAAAAGGCTCTTGAGATGCACCTGTTTATGTCAGTGATGGTGATGAGTTGTATTCCTGTTCTGCCATACTGTTAATCACATAGGGATTATTTCCAGCCTTTCTACTTGAAAAAAATAACTTGATGTGGCACAACTGACTGCTTTCAGTCCATAAAGGCAACATGGCATGATCCAAAAGGGTAGCATGTGTGAGACCCAGACCCTCTATTAATCTCTGCTTCCACACGTGGCTGAATCCCTCATCCTGCTGTGCCTCTGGCTCTCTTTGTTCATTTGTTTGGGGCTTTTTTTTTTTTTTTTAGGTTACCCATAAGCTCCTTAGGATTCATAGCCTTGGACTTGAAGCTTTGTGTCTATATGGCAAACAGTATAGCACCCTGGCCCCATCCACAGTCTTCAAGGTGATGGTGATGGTAAAGTAACACCAAGGGGATCTGGAGAGAGAGATCTGTTGTTTTCTGAAACTGAAATCTGTATGTTTGTGTTTCCTGCATCTCCTTTATTTTGAACAGAATGCTTTGCTCAATGAACAGAATGTTATGCTCAAAAATGCATCAAGTAAATGGAAAAGAGAAATATTTTAAAGCACTGCTAACCTGTGACACCTCATCCTCTCAAACTGGACCACTGTGAGGGGACCAAACCTATGATTTATTTAGGCTCAGATCCTACTGAAAGTGAGATTTTTTGAGTTTGGAAATAGAAATTATTCTGAGTGATTTAGGTGCTTACTCATTGAGTATCCACTTCTTACCAGTCAGCCACAAGGCAAAATATAATAATTAATTTTAAAATGCTAAAACAATTGCAAAGAGAAAACAGCAAAAAATATAGCTAAATGATTCACAAATGGAAATAAATAAATATACAATATAAATTATGCATTGCAGTCATTTGTTCAGCTACAGTAATAATGGTTTTGTGGGCAGGGATAGTTACTCTTATAACCTGTACAAATGAGACTAAGTTGCAGCCTAACAAAAACATCCTCTGGAAATTAATGTTTTTTTCAGATTTGACATTACAAACCATTTTATGGAAACCTAGAAAACGTTTTTAAAAATCTATTCAGTAACCTATTTCTTCTAGGAACTAATAGTGCAATTTTATTGCCCTCAGAAGGTACGTGGGGCTTTTTTAAAAGCAGCCCTAACGTTGCATTCCCTCCCCCTGCCCAAACAGGGTCTCATTCCTGAAGGCAGTCCATTAACAATGTAAAAACACCTTGTGCAAAAGCCACATGTGTTTCTGACCCTGTCAGCTTTAGATAAAAGTGTGAATTGCCAGATTCGGTATTGGTTTAGCATCATTGCCTCTGAAATACTTAATTTCACTTGTAATCTTTACTTCAGGTCTCTGACACCATCAGTGTGCTCCCTACCATGCCCAGTTATCTCAGCCACTGCTATACTGGGTGGAAAGGGTTTTAACACCAGCAAGCCTTGGACAGGCTTCAAATAAGAAAAGAAATGGGAACTGTTTTTAAAAAGGAGCCCCATAAAGGAACTGCCCTCGTGAATGGGGCTTGGCAGAGCTGCAGTGTGTAAAAATGCTGCATGCTTCATGAACTGCCTGGGACCATTAATCCTCCCAGCACTGCAGTGTCTTACTGGAGGATTACCTGTCCTCTCGTACACTGCCACACCTGTGTTGCACAGGAAAGCATTCAAAGACCAAGATTAAACCTCATGCAATCCCCTTACAGGGCTGTGCACATAAAGCTCTCCTGCATCTCATACTTGTTCACTAAATGACAGTCCTTTGCTATTGGAGCAGAGAGAACATTCCTTGTAACATAGGGGGTTTTATTCTGTAGCAATGTGTTTTGTTTTGTTTTGTTCAGGGAAAATCAGGATAAAAACAACAATCGTTAGAGAGAACACAAAGGACAAAATTTCAGAAACTGCTCTAGGCAATTTTTTTCTGAGTCTTGTTGTTTTGAAAGAAAAATTGAAAGATGTCAAAGTAAATATTTGGCAATAATGGGAAATATTTATTTCTGCCACCATTCTTTGTGTAGGCAAACCCTAGTAATTTCCCTTGTGTGCTGTCCATAATATGTGCTGTGCTGGTGCTGGGTGAGAGAATGGCTGTCCAGGTGCACTGGGGAGCTCCTGCTGGAGCTGTGCCAGGTGTTTCCCTCAGCATGGCTGTGGTCTGGCAGGATGCAGAAGGGGACCCCTTACGGC
Organism: Formicarius rufipectus; assembly: GCA_013399695.1. NCBI lineage: Eukaryota > Metazoa > Chordata > Aves > Passeriformes > Formicariidae > Formicarius > Formicarius rufipectus. The sequence goes on from VXAU01003369.1 coordinate 862,605, forward strand.
ACAGTGCAGCCACTGCCTGAATAGTGATGTTGTCTTCTTCCCCAGCCGCTCCTGTCATCCTCAGCATCAGCTGTCTCAGCTGGTGGTCACACATTCAGCTTGCTTCTCTGTTGTATCCACAGTTTCCAGTGTTGATAAGTGAACATTTCCCTTTGGTTGTAATGGGATAGAGGGCTTTCTTCAATGAGTCCAAACAGTGAATAAGCACATTAGGAGAGTAGATTTGCATTAAGTGAGGCCCTAAAATTTTGCAGCAAGGAATTCAATGCCATAACTACCATTATACTGAGATCACATTTGCTGCATTTGCTTATTAGCTTGTATCTGAGATACTCAATGGTGCCAGGACCAGCTCACTGTGCCACACTGGCATAGACTATCACTATGTTTGGATGGGAGGACAGCCAGTTTCAGAGCCTGGGAATGCAACAGCACAGCACAGCCTGGCCATGTCGTGCTCTCTTCTGCTGCAAAATAGTCACTGCACTGAAATTATCTGCTGGAATTAATTTCAGAAGATCCCTCTGTGCCAACTCATGAACGTTTCTTAGGAATTGCTTGGGGTGATGGACAGAACTGCACCTGTGACCCTCCTACCCAGGTCACTGTTCTAACACTGTTAAGTTTATTAATGTGAATGTGGCTGGTTTTGGCAGAACAAGAGAAGAATCACTGATAAAAGACAAGTACTGGGGCTAAAAATGTGTCAGAGGGTGGGAGTGAAGAAGAGGCAGAGACTGCAGAAACAGGTGAAAAGAACACAGTGACAGGGTTTGCAGAAGGTTTTCAATGAGTACAGACTGCTGTTGATAAATGTGACAGATATCAAGGAAAACAGGAGACTTTTCATGCAAATGTCCTTGAGATCCAGAGGCAATTTTTTTTTAATAGGCATCAGCCAGCAGTCTTTCCCTTTTGCTTCCATCACTGCCCTTCTAGTCACACCAGTGATTTAGATCAATTGCAAGTAGGGCATGATGGATTAAGTCTGAACATTGGTATGACAGTGAGAGCTCTTTGTTAACCTTCAGATGAGCAGCTACTAGGAAAAACTAAGCTCCCTCTGAGCCACACAAGTTATGTCCCTACCAGGTGAACAAGAAGAGGACATGGGGCAGTGCTGGGCATTGCTGGCCCATCCCTGACACAGCTATGGGGCAGGGCGACTGCCATGCAGTGCCTGGTCACAGAGCATGGGTGAGTAGGATCCATCCCTCCAGGCAGAGTGGGTGCTGGGGATAGCAGAGTCAACTGTATGGGTACAAGCCAAGACATGCCAGTCACCCTCCAAACAAGACAATGTTCTGAGCACAGAATGTGTTATTCACTAATGGACATGGAGCATAATGGGGAAAAAATTAATTTAAAGTTGCATGTATTGGGTCAGCAGTGGAATAGCTGACTCTGTTTATAGAATGGTTCTCTGCTGTCTATAAAAGCCATGCTACAGAAAGCTAATCTAACTGCAACATCAAAATGAGACTTGTTCTCTGTGGTCATTTTGTATGGCTTTCATCTAGGTACAAAAATTAATTAAAAGCTTTTTTCCCCTCCATCTTAGATTCTTATAATAAATAAAACCCCCCATAGAAATGCCATTCACTGGGGATGGCATCTCAGTCAAATCGCTCTCTTGGGAAAATAACAAAAACAACCCACAAACAGAAAAAAAATTGACAGTATTTATTTGTTTGCTGTTGTATACATACAAAGTGTTACCTACTACTTCATGCAGTTATTCTTCTGCAGGAGGTGATACTGTATTCCATATATGCTCCATATAGCTCCTTTTTAAAAGGAGCTATAATTATTCACCCATCCTTTCTGTGACATGAAAAACATAGTGAAGTGCTTTTATTTTTCCCAGCAGCTCAGTGTTCACATTTTTCACAACCCTTAGGATATTCTTATATAACAAAGGTTTTTTTCTTATTCCTAGCACTTTGGTTAGAAGAGCTGCTGCTTCATACATAAAGCTGCAAGAACTTTATATGCTTCTGATGCTATGTCATCAGTGGAACACATTGTAAGATTTTGTATGATATGATTTTCCATTAATGAAAAGAATATTAGAACATGCAAATAAACACGGATGTAACTGGGATATGATGCCTGTTCACCTAGGCATGACATTTTAAATTTTTATCCCAGTCCTAATCTCTTAAACCCACACGTAGAGGAGAGGGAAAGAAGACTGCAAATAAGGGATATTTTCCAACTGGGAATTAAGGGTTTGCTTCTGTGCATGTGTGGTGGTTACTATTTTCCAGACAATATTGATGGACTCATTGATATGGTGACATAATTTCAATAAACTCAGTGGGGATGAAATGGGGATTCTGACCTGCTGCTCACTAGCATTCAGTGACTTGTAGAAAGTCTCATAAAGAAAGCACAAACATTATTAGCATCAATAGGTAATTTACAGATTATCAGCAATGCACCAAAGTCTTTTCTGGATCAGAATGCAAACTGCCCCAGCTGACTTCAGTTAACACCTAAGGCAAGCATTGAAACCTGTTGCTGCACATGAAGAAGTGTTGGTCCATTTTGATTGGTCACCTGTTGATTGAATTCTGCTTTCATGACTTAGAACTCAGACACCCTGCCTTCATGTTAGCCAAATAACAGTGATCTGGGAACTGTTTATCATTATCACTTTCTCCTGCTAATGGAATAAATGCTTTATGAGGTGAGGGGAGAAGTGGAGCGGAGCTTGGTTGGGCTACAGCTGGAGTGAAACAAAGCTGTTTGTTCTCTAAGTTTATCCTTTATTCTTAGTGTTTCTTGTGTGCAGGAGGAAAATACTTCCCAGAAAGCTGAAATGATCCTGATATAAATCATCAGACCATTCTGTCAAGTAATTTGTTACAACCAGTTCTCATTAGGAGAATGTTAATTAGTTGACAAGATCTAATGATCTGCATTTGTTTCTTTCATAGTTTATAAATTACCACCTTGTAAAACTGTTATCTTAGAGATTGTATTGGCTCTTTTCTTGGAGAGTTTTTACCTCACTTGGAGGTGTCCCCAAGCCCAGGGAGGTGCTCTCCTAGGCTATATCTATAGGAAGGGCTTCTTGGGCAGGACTTCATAAAGAGGTCTTGTTATCAAGGAGAAAGGGCACAAGGTAGGTATAGAACCACTTACTGCGAAAAAGATGCTGATGGCCCCCATTAATGTCCCCTGCTATTGCTCTTGAAGACTGAAATGTCTATAGATTCAGCTGGTGCTTGTTTAAACACCCCACCTGCCTGTCTCTTAGACTGTCTTATCTGTTCAGTCTTACAAAGTGTAATTAATAAGCACTCTTATTGTCCCTCTCTGCACTTGGTTTACTAGAATCTCAGTGTAGCTGCTCTCAGATGTGACTTTTTCAGATTGGAGAGTCTGAGTCTATTTAAACTCTTTTGTACTTCTATTCATCCTATCCCCTGCCACAGCCCCTCTGTGCCCTCAGGAGGTGAAGCAGACCAACACATGCCCTTGTTTAAGGCATTTCTGTAGCTGGACTTTAGAACTGCTGTTGTTTTGGTCACCCCTTTTTATAAAGAGGGGGGCTTGGGACATTGCAGGCACTAGCCTGAGTCATCACTGGATAGCACTTGAATAAAAGAATGCACAGTATGTTAAATGGTATAAGCAGGTGCCAATCAATCTGCAGTCATATACTTTGGGTCTGAAACTAAACATTTGAAGTCCACTGGTTTACAGTGGAAGAATGCAATGCTAATTTTTATGCTTCAGTTTTGGCCACTTTCATCAGCATTAGTCCCTATTTCTGTAAAAGAATGGGAATCTTGCCCTGATTATTCACAAGTTAGGCACTTGGTGGATAATCCTGTAGCTTTGCCAGTGGCTGTGCTTGATGACAGGTAAAAAAATTTCTCATCAAGCCAAGCATCCAGGACCAAATCCATAATGAAGCCTTTGCAGAAGTGAGGAAGCTCTACATTAGAAGTCTGTACAATCAGAGTAACTTGATCCTTTCTAGAACACTGTGCGATGGGAAGATGAATTTGTGTTTGCACAGCTGTAGCACTGGAATGACAGAATCACAGAATCATTTAGGTTGAAAAATACCTCTAAGATCATTGAGTCCAACCATAAACCCAACATTGCCAAATCCACCATTAAACCATGTGCCTAAGTGCCACATCTGTTAAATACTTCCAGGTCTTTTAAGTATCTCTGGGGATGGTGACTCAGCCACTTCCATGGGTAGCCTGTTCCAATGCTTGACAACTCTTTTGGTGAAAAAACTTTTCCTAATACCTAACCTAAACCTCTGCTGGTGCAATTTGAGACGTTTCCTCATGTCTTGTTGTTTCCTATCTGGGAGAAAAGACTGACACACCACCCCCCCCACGCCCCCTCCATTACAAGCTCCTTTCAGGTAGTTGAAGAGTGATGAGGACTGACAAATAGATGTCACTCAGGAGAGGAAGTAATTTTAAGAAACTGATTTACATCATGTTTGATGTAAGGTATGTGTACTTCTGGGGTTTTTTTAATGCAACATGATGCAAAAATTTAAAAGCTTTTAGCAAAAAGTAGGTCTTGGGTCTCAGCAGCAGAAGACATAGATGATCAGACACTTGGATGCTCTGATCTCTTAAATCTCCATCAGCACTATCCTTGGAGGTGGGTGAGCAAGGAAAAGGCAGGAGAGCCTGAGTGTGTTCACAGACTACCTGTGCTGGTGCTGGTTTCCCCACTGGCAGCCTGGGAACTTGTTGGGAGGCAAGGGGCTGGCTGGAAAGGTTGGGTGTAAGCCCACATCTCCCAGCACTGTGAGTTTTGCCATGTTTCCCTGGGGAAGGCCGAGGGAGCAGAGCAGGGTGCTCTGAAATCCTACTGGGCTTATACAGAGCTTGCTGAACACGGGCATGTATTTCTCTGCCACTAGTCCCTCTCACCACAGGGCAGAGCTCATCCCAGCAGCAGACCAGCCATTCCCCTACTGCCTGCTGGAGCACTGGGCAGACTGAACCCCCTGGTGCGATGGAGAAGAGCCCAGTGTTCATTCACGGCCAGCCTACCAGCCTCCTTTCTGTTGCCAAGGATACAAAAACTTTATTCGGGATTAGGTATTTTTACTGTAATTACACAACAGGAAATTATTAGACTATTCTTCCCTTCATCTCACCCACAGTTTATTTCTGTGGTGCTCCAAGTGCCTGTGCTGAGCCCCCCGGCATTGACTCCCATGTCACTGGGGGCTGCTGCTCTGCCGGAGGTGCGCGGTGCTGGTGGCCCCGGCGCTCGGAGCGCTCTGCTCAGCGGGGCAGGAACCCCCCCGCTGCTGTGCTGGAGTTCTGCCTCCACCGTGGGGAACTTCCTGGGTTTTGTCTGCAGACAGTAATTAGTTAGCAGAGGTTGGAGTCAGGCCTGTCTTGGCTTGCTCTCTGTGGGAGGGGCTGGGATTAACCCTGAGCCTCCAGGGTACGGGCTCCTGGCAGGGCAGGACATCTTACTGCCCATCACCCAGCCAGGTGTGGTGTGAGCACCCAGCTGTGGTGCTTGCTGATGGGTGCTTCAACTGCTCTGTGTCAGGGCTTGTAGAAAGCCCTTGGAGCTGCATAGAGTCCTCTCCTGAAGTTTAGGTTGGTGTGCAGCTGTGCACACTGCTCCTTGGCTTCCTAAACCCTTCTCTGGCCGTGGTGGCACGTAGCTCAGGTCAGTGGTGGTAAAACCAAGGACTTAAAAACATTTTTTTTTATCACTGTGATTCTGCAGGGCCTTCAGTCCAAGACCCCTATGAGACACGTCCTGTAGAATTTCACAGAAAGTAAAATACCTGCAGATTTATGTAGGTTTTTTATAACCCTATAACATTCAGCTATGGAATTGTACAGAACAGCAAAGGAATCATTGAAATATAATGCACTTTTCTTTGCTTATGTTAGGTCTGTAGAGACGTTTTGTTTATCTGCTGCCTTTGTTTTCCCAGCAGTTGTGTAGCTGGTGGGTGCAGCAGCCTGTGTCTGCCTGGTCCTGCAGCACAGGATCACTAGCAGGGCTGTGTGAAGACAGGCTCATGACAGCAGAGTGGAGGGAAGAACCTGTCAGGAAGGGTGAATTTGCCAGTGAAACCATCCCCCATCAGTGGACATGCGGAAGTTTTGTCATTGCACCTCCTGCTGCCCTGGTTTAGAAGAGTTTTTCATTTTCTACAACATGATTCTTTTTGACCATTTTTGGCTATTAGGTACATTGTTCTAATAGAGAGGGGATGTTGGAGAGACATGGATTAAATTCCTGAGTTTGCCTTGACCTCTCTGGGGCTGTGTCTGGCTCAGTTTCTGCACTCTGCACCAATCCACCTCCTTGCACCAGCCATACTTGGCTCACAATGGGAGCCTGTCAGGAGACCCACAAATTTTCCTTTCCTTTCAGCTCTGTGTTGCATTTGGTCGTGGTTCAGGGAGAAGACTCAATGTTCAGGAAGTCAGGTAGCTTCGTTCACTGATCAATAATAAAAATTATTTTTAAAAATGCCCTAAGGAGAGAATAATAAAAGGACATTTGAACAGATGATAACTTTGGAGAATCGAGTGTTTTATTTGTTGCTTTTTACTAATGAAATTTCTGTTCTCTGTGTCATTTTTGTAATTTTTCAATTTATGAAAAGTGGCTGAACTTAATTTACCTAAACTTAAAACTATATTAAGACATTTCAGGACTACATTTTTCAAAGGCGATAAGAAATAATAAATTCAAAAAGAAAATGCGATGAATGATTCAATGCAGAGTATTAGAAACAATTCCAATTTCTGAAAAATGGGTATTTAGAAATGAAATAAGAATGAAAGGGAAAAACAAGTCGTTCTTCTGTATGAGACCCCCTACTCCATCACTGTTTCTATCTCATAGAAAAAATGGCAAAGAATTTATAATTACTCAGGAGTTTTATACAGAAATGACACTAAAAATGTGAAAAGTGTTGTGTTGAAAATGTTTTAGATTGGTACGTGAAAGAACGAAAGAAAGAAAGGTAATATAAAATATAAGAGGCAGCTACTAAATTATCCTCTTTACCCACTGAGGTGTGGGAACCACATCAGGTTATGGGAAACTCAAAATAGGGTCTACTGCCTCTATTCTGATGGGTTTTGCTGTAGTAAAATAAATCTGTCCCAAATCTTAAATTTCAATGTTTAATTTTAGAAACTGACTCCGTATTGGGCCATGTGAGTAAGTGTGACCTGCTCTTCTGATTTGATGAGGACCACTAAACACAACAGAGAGGGAGACCCAGCTGCATTTAGCTGATCAAATTTAGGCATCCTATGTTTGGCATTTAGCACTTGTTCAGAGTTATTTCACAGGATGTGCTTTCTCTACTACGGCATTTGCCAGCACTCACTTAACTTCCATTAACATATCATTCTTAATCAAAGCTGCTGTTCAGACCTCTCTGCTTCCTGTCATCCTGACAATCATTAATGCTCTTCCCAGGAGTAGACTTCTGTCTCACTATGCCAGACATTTTTGCCTGGATCCTTTGAGACCCCAGTGGGACACATCCCCGCTTTCTGCCTGCCTGATGAAATCTGCAGGACCACAGTCCATTTGTACTCCTCTGCAAGGGAAAACTCTGGCAAGAGTCTTATCTTTAAGTTAAAAACAAACTTTTCAAGGTACTGGCAGTAGGACTGAGAAATTAAGTATCGAGTTATGACAAGCCAAGCTTGACAGTGCCCTTAATCCAATTAAAACAATGTCTGAAAAGCTGTTCTCATTTTGACCTGAGTGATTAAGCAGGGCTTAGAGTCTTGCACTGGGACAATCAAGAAATACATAATGATTAGTATGTGGCAGAAAGATCTTGGGTTTATAATCAGATAAGACTTACAATCAATTAAGATCCAATTATCTCCAAGACCAGAATTCTTCATTTTCTAAAGATCAGACCTGTGGTTTAAGCTTGTTATCACTTTGTAGCAGTGTATGTTAGTTGAGTGACATGAAGATTTTAATTAGAGCCAGAAGCTTTTATATGGAGAGATTAAATTAAATAAGCAAATATGGTCTTTTAAATATGTTTTATCAATTTAAGAGTTCTCTTAAAGCATTTGATCCCTCTTTCCTCAGGTCACTGTTACAGAGTTTTCAAAATTGCCTCTACATTTCTCATTTTGGGAGCAAATTATTTTTTTTAAAAGTACTATTTTGATTTATATTTTTCAATGTACAAAGCCACAGAACAACTGCTAATAATATTTTCCCAGCTTGAAAGTACATTTTAATAACTGAATTGTACATACCCAATGGCAAGGAAGTTTGTGCAAATTCAATTTTACTTGATAAGTACAATAAGATTGTAACTATGTGGAAATTAATGGTCACAGACTTGGTGCGTTTAGACAGAAAGCTAATCTGGAGGAAATCTTTGTGGAATTCAGTGGTCTTAAAAGATTATCTTGAGAACCACAAGAGCATCTGTGCAGTTCCCCATGAGAATTTAGCTCTTCAACACTTTGTATGTCAACTGAAGGACATTCCCATGGTCGTCTCCATGGCAGTGCATTTTTTCTTGAACTGTGGAAGAGCCATTGCAGGGAAGAACAGTGGTTGTGTTAGGGTGCAGTTACGCTTATCTAGAGCAGGTCTGGTTGAGAGCTATATGATCCAAACAAATTGGATGGATCTGGTATTATTCTTATTTTTCCTTCTCACTGAATTGATTTTGGTCCTATGTGCCCATATAAATGGGCAAATAGTTACCATGGGCGATGGCAACCACCACTGGTTGGCACCAGTTATTCCTAAAAGAAATGTAAAATCTTGTGCAGAAAACTGCAGAGAGGAATGTAAGGCATGGGAGGAAGATATGGAAAATCAGAAGAGGACAGTGACAGATGTAGAAAATATGAGATAAGGAAAAGGGTTTGGGAGGGCAAGAGGATGTCAGGACAGTGAGAAGCTGGGAAATACTGCATGAGGCCAGAGAAGAAGATTATGGGAAATTGGAGACACTCTTAGAAGGAACAGGGAGAAATATCATGAGAAGAGCAGAAAATCTTGTGGGTGCAATAAGAATCAGATGAGGTTTCCTTTTTGTGAAGGAAAATGTGTACATGTGAGTCACTGAAGGCAGATTTGCAGGTAAATGTGACTCAGATCTTCAGTTGAGTGAGTTAATTTTCACCAAGCTGAAGTTCTGCCAGCTGCAACATTCATCCATCTCTCTGTGTGTCTCCAAAGTATTTGAAATGCACTTCTGAGGCAATCTGTATTTACCTTCACCGTATCAAGCCAGCAACATGCAGTGCCTAAGACTGCATGGGTCCAGCCTGTCCTTACAATCACACTACTTGAGGATGTTGGGTAGGTAGATCAGGGCATTGGGTGCCCACAGCACCTGTGTTTTGTTCTACATCAGGTGGGATTCACAATAATCTGGTTTTGGCTCAGTTTGGATGTAGAGGTCAGTGAACACCATGCCAGGCTTCACACCTTTCTCATGGCTGGCCAGGCTACACACAGCATAGATTCTTTCTTTCTCTTTGCAGACCAGGTGGAGACATGACATCATTGCATTTCTTTGTGATGTACACCAAGCTGAAGGTCTGAATTTCAGACCATTTTTCACATTCTTCTCTTATGGAGCCTTCTTTGGAGATTTTGCAAGATTCATTACCCTGGTACAACCCCCATCATGAAATGTAAATTGAAGTTCACCTCACTTCTGTTCACTGGGGCAACTGAAATAAATTTGGCCTAGGTTTTATCTGAAATCACAGTACTAAAAGAGGCACCTTCTGGTAGTGGTTGTGCTATGGAGAGCTAGGACAGTTGGGTTGCTCCAAGGACTTTGGGGACAACCTAATCTGCAAAGGTAATGTAGGGAGATGAGAAAGACAAACCTCAAACTGGCTGCCTAATGCAGATTAGATGCCCAACTTAAATGGTTGCAATTTGGTGATATAAAGCTCGGTGTATAATAGGCATACCCATTATTTATTTATGAATTAAAGAGTTAATTTCAGATGGCAGTAGTAACTACACAGGAAAAGGTGTGGTTTTGTTCTCTATTCTTCATTAGAAACAGGTAGTCTAACATTTTAATGGACATTGCTATCACAGTTAAATTTGTGGAAGATTATATCTTTTCCAGAGTTACAGTAATTCCTTCATATAATACTTGCTTATGAGTCCCCTCTTGTTTTAAATATTTATTTTATATGCATATCTGTCTATGTTAGGTGTGTGTATGCATACATGCAGACACCATATATATATGTTGTCTCTTAATTTGAAGCTAGGCTTGAATTTTGAGGTCCTCTGACACCTGAAGCAGATGAGGTCCTCTGCTTGAAGCATCTCCCAGATTTTGCTTTCTTTTTCTATGCAACACCATTATGAGGTTGAAATTCTTTCTTTTCTTGGTGAGATGAAAAGCTCTCCTTTTATACATCTTTGTGCAGAACCAGTAATCACTCCAGCCTCAGGGCAGGGAGGATGGAAAAAAGAGCAAGGAAGATGCACAGCTGCAAAGATGTGACCATGTTGACTAGTAGGAGAACTTTACTCAAGGCAGATGAGAGGAAAAACACTCTCAGGATCAGGAAAATAACAGTTGAACATTCTGAATGCAGATTTAAAAAGGATCTTTCATTGGGAAGCTACTGTTACACTTCTGAGTTTTGTTTTCCATCCTTAGCTTCTTAGGCAGGACTCGAAGCACTGTGGGCTGATGCTAACTTTTTCTGAATTGCTTTCAGAATCTTATGACTGGTGTTGGATTTGGGATATTCAATTTTTGCAAGTCAACAAATATGTGGCACTGTTTTGCCAGGGGACGAGAGTTAGCACAAAATACACAGACACCAACTTTATAGAGTAAGTGTATAAATTTACTATAGTGCAAACCAGCAAAGAATTACAAAAGAAGCAAATTATTATAAAAGGATAAGCTTAGCAAGGCACCCAATCATTACAACAAAGAGTGTCTACAGTGATTAAGAAAGATACATCCCCAGTTACCCCTTTAACACAGTCCCATCATCCAGACCCGCACGTCAGCTGGGGAGCCCCGATCACAGCAAGGGACCGGAGAGCCACTCCCAGGAACTGGGAAATCCTACCCGGTGTGTCCACTCGTGGGTGAGGTCTCTGTCTTTGCTGTGAAAGGGTCCAGCTTTTATATTGTTAATCAAACAAGCTCTCATCACTTATTTAGTGCAGAAAACATCTGGCTTTCTTCTGTCCTTGGTTTTCACCCAAAGCCTGGTCTTGGGTCAAGGAAAATCAGGGAGTTAATTTGGCCCAACTACTGTCAAACAAGGTCAGTTGTCTTCTTCTGTGGCCTTGACTATCTCTAAACACAGAAAGATAGATATATTTGTGTCTCATTAATGAACAGATAAAAATCTTCACTAATAAGCAATGGCCAATGTATCTTACTAACAAGCATACATGTTTACACAGGTGTAGCCTTATCATATTATGTATTTTATCAAGGATTATACACAATTTTGGCTAATAAGCAGATATGTGGCTAAATGTAACATTAAGTTGAAAGGTTCATCTAGAGGTCAGCTCTGGCCTAGGGCCTGTTTTCTGCACCTCAGCACTTCAGGGATATCTCCTGTTCACATTTCTCCTGACATTTAAATTGTATCCAGGGGCAAAGGGCTGCTGTTCAAGGACATAGCATCCCTCTTTCTCCTCGGGCTATTTCACTCAAAGATGTAAAGAGAAGGAAAGGCAGACTAGGTATTTGTTTTCTTTATAGAGAGTTCCATTACTCAGACAATTACGTTAAATACCTCAGCATGCTAAAGAGTCTTTTTTCTGCTGTCTTTTTAAGATGTTCCTATTCTTCCTCTTTTTTTTCCCATATGTCCAGATGTATAAATAATTGGTCACCTCTGTCTCCTCTGCTGAGGTTCATTAGCCATTGCTTGGCCATAAATTGAGATTCAACACCACAGTTCCCTAGGTCAGAGCAGGCTGAGTCATTAAAAAATGACTGTGTACACAGTGTGGTGGGATGTAGTTTTCTGATCCTGTCACAGCTAAAGACTCCTTTACAGCACTCATTAATGACTCATGCAGTATCTTTAATATCTTGAGTTTATGGCCATCTTGGTTACTGTTGTAAATATTGTCAATTGGGAGCACTTGCTTTCTTAATGTGTAGCATCTTGACTGAAATGTATTTTTCTGGAAAAGGTCCTGCAGGACTGGAGTCTCTTCTCAGTTGCTAAAAGCAGCTACTTCAGAAAGCTTCTGGTGTTGCCCTTTCATTGCAGCAGGAGCAGATACCCTGCAATAAGTTTAATCTTCCCAGCCAAGAACAAAATCAGCAAAAAGACCTGACAGATGCCCCCAGATGCTTTTGCAGCACCCAAGTGGTCTCTGGCTGGTTCTGTCTGCTTCTGGAATGCAATTAGAGCTTGTCCTCAGCAATAAATTTGCAGATCCACCAACTTTAATGCACTACACGTAAGACTAAGTTATCTGTCCCTCCTTACTCACTCCCTCTGCCATATTTCTGTCTCATATACTAAGTCTCACTCTTCAGTCCCATCTGCCCACACATGTGTGATCTGTATGTCTGTGATCTCCTGAACACTTGTATCCAGGAGGTGACATCTCAGGGCCAGAGAGCCAATGACGTGGCAATGCCTGGAAGTAGCTTATCTGGAAAGCATCTTGAAGTTATCCTATTAAGCTCATTTCTAAAAATCGAGTTCTTCAGAGAGGAAAATTACTATTGTAGACATATTCTTTGGACTTTGTAAGTAATATGTTGGTGTCTAAAACACATATTTTTTTTAATTTGACTCTATGTTCTTTACACTTATGTTTTCCTACCATCTGGAGTGCCAAGCCCTTGTTCATCTTCTCTTTGACTATAAGCAGGCAGGTGATCATAAAGATGTACTAAAACCACCGAGAAATGGAAACTGTCCAGATGAGAGAAAACTGTGGGTTAGATAAGCTGAAGAGAGCAGGGAAGAGAAAAATTTGAGATAATCTTCTACATCCACCAACAAGTCCTTGAATCCTTAGTTTCTTATCTGTCTGGGGGAAAAGATGTAAGGTAGGTAGCCTTCTCCAACCCACTGCTAGCAGGAGATAACAGGGACAAGATGACATCTCTCTGTGTCTATTTAAGCCTGTAGGGTGAAAGAAAGCAGAGAAAATGGGATGAAAAAGCTTGTAAATTTCTAAAAAAACCCCACCCCAATGACTCTTTAACCTCACAGCTAACAGGAATAAGAGAAGGGACCTGAAACTATTATGGTGATGAAAATGGTCCGTGACTCCTCAGATACCCCTCTGTATATCAGCTACTTCTTCCAACAGCACCACAGGCATCCCAGCGCAAGCCAAATCATGTTGCATCGTTTCTGCCTATTGCAGGCCTCCTTTTTCCTTAGAGCTTTGAAGGTTTCATGCGACAACATGCTAAGAAAACAGAAACCCTCTATACAGAAGCTTAAGGGTCACAAACTTTGAGTCAAGGAGCTGGTCTGACACCTGAGGGAAAATTTGGAGGACTGGCATCATGTGAAGTTGGGAGGAAAAATACCTTTTTTAAAAGTGCTCATCAAGCTATGAAACAGACAGGAGAGCATCCTTCAAACCAACGGGGCTCACATCTTGCTCATCCAGCTGCTTGTGCTCATCCCTGTACTGAGTGTGAGACAGAAGTCAGGATTCCCCTGCACTCACAGATCCTTCAAGCTGCAGGGACTCGGAGAGAAGACAATAATTCAGTCTGTCCTGTCAAATGAGTCTGTCCTGCTTTTGGCTGGGTTGGAGTTATTTTTCTTCCTGGTACAGTGCTGCGTTTGGAATTAGCATGAGAATAATGTTGATAACACAGTGATGTTTTAGTTGTTGCTGAACAGGACTAACATAAATCAGACCTCTCAGTGTTTCATGCTCTGCCAGTGGGGAGGTGCACAAGCAGCTGTGAGGCAGCGTAGCTGTGACAACTGACCTGAACTGGCGTGTTCATACCACAGAACATAATCCCCAGTATAGAAACTGGGGAGGTTGGCTGAGGAGTGGGAGAGCAATCACTGTTCGGTGATAGGCATTGGTCAGAGAGCAGTTACAGTCTGTGCCACTTGTTTCTCTTGAGTTTTTTGTCCCTTTTCTCTCTCCTTCTCATTACAATTATTTTTATTATTTTATTTGGTTTCAATTACTGAGCTGTTCTTATCTCAGTCCATGACGTTTGCCTTTTTTTTTTGATTCTTCTCCCCACCCCACCCTGGGGGAGTTAGTACCTGCTTAGTACTCAGTTACTAGCTGGAGTTAAACTACTACAGACCCTCAGAGCAAAAGCAGCTACTTTCAAGGTGCTGTTCTGATGTCACTCAATTCCTCATGTGAAGTCATTGCTTAATGCTTGTTGCTATAACAACCTGTTATTGCTCTATTACTCATGCAGCGCAAATGCCTACAGGTGTGTCACCGTTGTGGAATTCACCTTCAAAATGTTGATTTAAAAATATCTATCCTGTGCAGTAGTTCACCAGTACAAAGCACAGAGCTTTACAGAAATTTTCTTTTTCTTTTTTTTTTTTTTGAGAAGACCTGGCTCCAACTCATTCTGGCTGAAGAGAAAAAAAGGAGTAAACCACAGGAATGAGCATTCTTTCAGTGAACTAGCATTTTAGCTGAATATTTCCCTTTTTTATGTTAAGTATTTCCAAAAGCTTTTAAGAGCTCCTTTTAACCTCCTAGATTCTCTTTCAAAAAGTCCCATTCTGTGTAGAGGAAGCACCTTCAAGTATTGTGGTCAAGACCACATCTTTCTGCATTAGGAATGGGAATAAACAGAACAAATGCTCTAAGGGAAGTATTTTTCATTTTTCTGGGCTTTATTATCTCATGTGAAATATCCATCTCTTGGTTATAAAAAAGACGACCAGGAGAGATGCCAATATAACAGGTCACATTGTGGATTGGAAATACCTTTTGGTGGTGTTTGAAATGCAGGTGATGACTCTGAACTACAAATTAATTCCATGAAAAACGTGAATGACAGTAAGACAGACAGATTTAACCATCTTGGAAATATCATCTAACATTCTGGTGTATGAACAAGCTCAGTGAAATATTTACAATGCTGCCTTATCTCTTCTGCAGTGGAGTATGACTGCAGAGGGGACCCCATGACTGTGACCTATCTCAGCACCTGGCACTTGTGTACTGCTCCTTTCCCATCACATGCTCTGACAGCAAACCCTATACAGTTACAAAAATCTATGAGAAATGTTGCCAGCAAGCAGGAGTCAGTCCCTCAAAGATGCCTCTCTCTCTCCACTGAGGATAGGAGAAATCTTTGGTGACAAGTCCCTGATTTTGGGGCCCAAGAGAAGTGTGCAAAGCTAGATGGGACTGTCCTGGCTTTGGTGGCTTCTACCTGTGGTATGGAAGCAGCTATGACTGTGCTGCCTTTTGGGGAATTAACCTTTCATTGGTGCGATACATATCGCCTGAGTGCCAGAAGTGTGAGGGATGAGCACTGTAAAGTAACACCTTTCATGAAATGTGCACAAGCTCACAAGCTTTCAGGCACAGTAGTTTTTAAGTGTTCATCTGTTATTTTGACTTAAGAGGTTTGTTGTGTGTGTTTTTCTTTTTCTTCTTCCAAACTTTAAAGTGTATTTTACAAGTTTTAAAAGCTTTTGGAGCTTGAGCTCACTTTTCTGTAAAGGGGAGCTATGAAGTGCTGTGAAGGGGCATCTCACTGTCCCAGTGAAGCTGTGTGAAGCTTACTTGTATTACACTGGGATTCCTCCCCTCCCCTGCATCCTTGGGGACACAGATCACTGCTCTGGTGACAAACATGCCTGGCAGGGGATGACTGACCCACAGGCAGTCCCTTTGTCCAAGCACACAGCAGAGGGGTCAGCGTGGAGCTTTTTATGGAGTGATGCTCAACTGAATGCTGCCTCCAGCATCATTCACTGTTACATCTCCAGCAATAGATTTGGTTCATGTTTTGCCAAATGTAAGTCAGCTAAACTCTGTAGAGGGGGTTCTAGGAAACATCATAAACAATGGAAGTTAAAGCCTAATTATTTTGTTTAAAAAAAAAAAAAAATAAAAAAACTCCACTTTTCCAGAATTCATGGAAGCACTTACAAAGTGGTACCCAGGTTTTTGCTGTCTGAGGTTCATGCTTGTGAAGTAAGTCAAAGTAAGGATAGGAGGTACTTAAAGACAAGTCTTATTTCAGAAGGGTAAAACTACCATTGCTTAATTCTTCCAGTTTTCAGTCAGATAAAATGACTTTAGAGTTCAAAGATGATTCTCCAGTCAAGGAGTTATAAACTATGAATCTTTTCCTTTATAAACAGATTTTTGTAAAAAAAAAGTTGCCATGGAATCAGTTCAAATAAGTATATTAAATATATGGAAATATCCAACAAGTGTACAAAACATTCTTATTCCTTGGTAAAAATACAGAGCTCAGCTTGCATCCCCATGCAGTCAAGTTCATGTAGCACAAGTTTAGCTACAAGATTCATGAGTCAGTGTTTCTACTCTCAGGTTTCTGAAATGTGGGCTGCCAGAACTTAGCTTGGCCAGTACAATATTACAACATCCAAAGTAAATGGCTGCTGAAATTTTTTTCAGTCATAGTTCAAGAACAGAGAAAGGAGCTGTAGGGATGCTGATACTGCCCAATCTGCATCTGAGATTAAAGCTTCTTAAATTCTTGCCTCCATGTCCCTATTGCTTGAACACACTGCTGTTGGTCCCTCCATTTTTCTTCACCTCAGTATTTTGTGGTTAACATTGTTAATGCTGTATGTTGCCTGGGAACCAGTGAGAATGATGAGATTTGCATGGGAATGAAAAAGAAGGAAAAATACTTAAGAATCACATACTGATGGTCTGAGCACACCTGGGGACTGGTTTCAGTCCAATCCTTCCCCAGGCTGTGCACCCCAGCCCAAGATGGCCCCTCCACCTCTGGCTTTGATTAACAGGCAGAATAGCTGGGAATTTGCAGCACTTCTTTGCTTTCACCTTAGGAGGCAGCAGGAGTATGCAAAAATGCTGCAGTGCCCCCCTTGCATTTTTGAAGTCTTTTTCATCATTCTGGACTTGAGACCTCACAGAGATTTTAGGAGACTTCATGGATAGGGCTTTTATTAAGTTAGGGGAGAGAAGGAAGGAGAATGGTGCCCAGCCAAGGCACAGCCTTGGCCATGTTTCCTCTGGGTTAGATGGGAAGGGAACTACAGAGGAACCAGAAGCTGTGCTTCACTGCCAGGGGAATGTATGACAGGGAGAAGAGAACTGGTAAATGGGAATGCTGAGCAACTTCAAGCAATTTCTGTTGTGCAGCTGAGACAGGGTTGTTACGTTTTCAGTACCTGTCAGCTCTAAAAATGAGGCAGATCTCTGTGGTATGGCCTTGAAGCATGAAAAAGGGTGATGGTCAATCTCCTTGATGGTCCAGAGTCCTCCCTACTTAGTGGCATGATAGGTCTGTCAGAAGAGCCCTTAATTTGCAGGTGAATGTTAAAAGCTGTATGTAGAGAAGGAGTTTTTGGGGCACAGTGTCCATGGGTGATGCCTTTGCATGCTCCAGGCAGGCTCAGGACCGGGAGCTTGTTGCAGCACTTGGGTTCCTTGCTTGGGACACCTCATCAGCTTTCTCTGAATTATCAGGCAGCTTCCCCAACTACAGTAGGTGTCATATTATACCACAGTCAGGTATGCATTACCTGAAACTCTGGTAAAGAAATACTGTGAAAGTCTTTGGGCTTATTTCTCTGATGTTTGGGTTACCAGTGCCTCTGTGAAACCTGAGCTGTTTGAGAGCAAACCCTACAAACATTCCTTTCTTTTGCTCCTGTAGACCAGTCCTCACCAATTCATGTCCTCCTAAAATCAAAACGTTGGCTTATTTCCAATCCCACAGAAGGTCCCTTTTCATCATCTATTAGCTTTCTTTGGTCCATGATACCATGATATTAGGATTCACTAAATATTCTACTAAATGGAGTTGTCCTGGAGGCAGGCAGCCTAATTGGCACAAGAAAAGTTCTCTTTCACAGGACCCTGTCTGCTGCTGGTGGGCTAGTACCTTTTTAAGTCAATACTATCCTCAAAAAGTATTCAGCTGCCTGTGCCTAACTAGTCTCAAGTTACCTATATACAATTATTTTGAAGGAGTTTGTGCAGTGATTGGAGGATATCTATAGGATATAAACATTTTTGCACACTGATCACTACCTCCATCATAAGGCCTTCTTTTCTATAGATGCCTACACTATCTAATAGAAAATAATAGCTCTCTCCTGCCTTTTTTTTTTTTTTAATGTGCTTTAATATTTATGCTCCTGCTTAAGAATGTAAAATAACTTGAAAATATGCACACTGGGAACCTAGGCATTTTTTCAAGAGGTAACATCCCAGGGCTGCTGCAGCTGTATATCCTTCCACAGTCTGTATGTCTTTCTCTTCTCCAAAGGAAAGGTATTCCTATTTTCATCATGCACTGCAAGGTTCATTTTCCACAATCAGGGATTACTCTGTCTCTTGCACTGTCTCTGCCTCTTAGGTATACTAACTCATAAATCTGTTTCTCTCTGTGCTGATGGGCTAGCAATGTTATCAGCTTCCAAGACAATTCTTGCTCATGTATGAAAAGTACACTCTAATCCCTGAATTTTGAGGGAAATCACAGATAATCAAAGAATGTGTCTCCCAAGCATGTAACAAGCTGCTTGTGTGGTCTATCAAATTATTAAATTCCCTAAGAATAATCAATTGTCTTTAACAGTAAATGCAGTCTTATTGTGTTATCAGAAAGGGTTACATTCCAAAATAACACAGCATTAAACAAAATCACTTAAGAAAAATAATAAAATATATTATGTTTTTGTTTTGGTTCTTTTAGTGTTGTTTTATGGTTGTGAACAGCAAACAACCTTCACTCTCTCAGGCTTGATGTCCCTGGTGACTTTTTAAAGTTACCTGGCTGTGCTTTTGTTTGGCTGGAATTGCCTGCCTTGCTAAATTCTCCTGGGCCTCCTTCAGTGTTAGACAGTATTATGAAGGGAGACAGGAGGGTTGTTTTCAACTTGCCATCTTGTACACTTGTCCATGCCTGAAAGCCTCTGAATCAGATTTCTTCCTTTCTCTCTTGTTCTTTGCACTGGAGTTTTCTCATCTCCTTTTTTAAAGCCTTAATGATCTGAGGCAGGAGCCCATTGGGTGCTATGAATGGAGCATTCTGGGTTTTTCTGGAGGTGGAGATACCACAACAGATGCAAGACTTCTTTCAAACTATCTAAATTATGCACTGAAAGCAGTATTCACTGTATAAAATATTCATTATACATGGATCTTGCCAAATTCATATTTTCTAGATTATTACATCCTCTTCTCAGTGATAGCATGTGACATAGCAACAATTTAAAATTTGACACTTAGACCACTTTTTAAGTTACTTTCTCCCTCTCCATTCCTTTATATCCAAAGGAAGAAACAAGAAACCTTGAAATAGGTGCCCTGAGATAACTCGTTTCTACAGAAGCCTCCAGCAGAGGCTGAGACCCGAGGGGTTCAGTCAAGGCTGAATCACAGAAAGGTGAAAGCAGTCCTCGAGCCACAGTTCAAAAAGCCTATCAGCCCCTTTCTTTCTAAGAATCCATAAGTTATGTCTCAAGCAATACAAGCACATTTTCCCAACTTATATCATCTTTGTCTCTTTGTTAAAAGCATAAAGATACTAAAGAATTTCTCAGATGTCAAAAATGCTTGTAATTTGTGAGTAAGAAGCCTTTAGATGTCATGGACATAATTTAGTCCCTTAATATCCCTTTGTCTCTTTGCTTTTCCTTTGTGCTCTGCATAGTTGCCTCTGGATTGCTTTGACAATGTGAAAATAAGTAAATGGATGGCCAGTGAAAAAATGTTTCGCCACAAGAAGATGAAACTGTTGCCTCCAAAAGTCAATCCATTAAGGAGTTGCCTTGCACTCTTCTGGACAGATCCTTACACTGTATAATAGAAAATAGTAGCAAGGCACTGAGCTCATTCAAGCATAACATCCACCCAGACAACACTAAAGTAAAGCTATTGTGAAAATGCCTGCATCA
Source organism: Formicarius rufipectus (assembly GCA_013399695.1). Lineage (NCBI taxonomy): Eukaryota > Metazoa > Chordata > Aves > Passeriformes > Formicariidae > Formicarius > Formicarius rufipectus. The sequence goes on from VXAU01003369.1 coordinate 882,704, forward strand.
CCCATTTTTACTGACTGTACTGACAGGGAGGTCTCGCCTTGGGGACAACAAGGTCCAGCTGCTGCCGTGGGACAGCCAAGCCAGGAGGTGAGCATGACCCAGAGCGACCCTGCCCTCCCCCAGGCACGGTCCACTGGAGGTGGTAATGGGGTCTGATAGCCCTTGACTTGGCAAGCAATCAACCAGGTCCAGGATCCACCCAAGTGCTCCAGCCAGAAGTAGAAGGAGACTGGGTCAGAAACAGGGCTGGGAAGAAGCTGTGCCATGGCCCTGAAGTCCATCTGTATGGGTACACCTGCAGCGTCACTCAGGCAGGGACTGAGAGCTGAAATGGGGATAATCACATGGAAGTGCACAGCTGAGCCAAGAGGGACAAGTAGATCTTTATATCACAACAGTTAAGTGTTCATTTTTGGTGAGTTATTCCAGTATCAAACAGCCTTTATAAATAATCCTCTAATACTGGGCTTTCATCATAAGGTCACTGGCTTAATCCCATGCAGGCAGTGACAAATGGCAAGCTGTGTCTGACTCAACGATTTCTCTTGCACCTTCTCATTATATGCATTTGGAATAAAATTGCTCTGTCCCCTGCTGAGTAACCTTTACAAACCACGCTGGTTGGGTGGGGTTCAAGGAAAGACAGAGCAATTCAGCCTTTGCGTGAACTGAAGCCAACTTTTAACTAGATTGAATTTCCTCAGTAAGGCTAATAATTTTGGTACTAAAATGCAAATAATTACTGTTGTAATTGCTTTCCAGCATCCACAGGTGTGCTGGCTGCCTCTCAAGCTGAATAAAAGGACAAGAACTCCTGGTTTAAAAAGCTCAAAACATTCCTGTTTCTGAAAAGTTCACTGCAAGCCAGTGGGAATAATTTTTCATAGGTGCTTAAGTCTCCTTAGGAACAGCCATAAACTCTGTATTCACTCAGGTGTCTGAGAAAATTTATTCAAGATTAAGTTACCTGGCAAAGAACATACTTGGTCTCTGTGAACAAACTGGATTTTAATACAGCCCTCCTGTGTCACATAAGAACATGAATATGATCATACTGGTTCAGAGCAAACATCCACCTAGCCTGAAAGTGTCTGTAAGTAGATACCTAGGGAGTTGTAAAAGCAGGAGAAATCTGTGTGATATTTCTTCCTGCTGCCTTAGCCCACCTCAACCAATTTCAGAGGAAAGGATTTCCTCTGCCCATCCTGGTTTCTCTGTTCATTTACCTTCAAAGGATCTCTCTTATGGAATTCCCCGTTTCCCTCATGAAATCGTTGTTTACCTGATATATCCTTTCATTTTCTTTAGTTTTTTGGCTTCCATCAAACTCTGAGATGTAAGGAAACAGCCTCGCTCCCAAAGGGTTCTGGTCTTTTCAGAAGCAGCACTTTTATGTGTGAATCATTTGCTATTATGCGCATCTTTTCACATTCATTTCTATCACACTTCCTCTGGCATCTTAAGGCCTTGACAATCATTTTTCTAATGTCTTTCCTATTCCCCTTATCTATCTTTATTCCTATCACTCTGAGCAGCTCTGTATCAGCAAATCTTTCCCACATTCTGACCTCACTGACCTTATGACTATATGATGGAGTTGGTATATTATTACTTTCTCAAACAGTGGGGTTTTTGTATCTTCAGCATGTCTACATTTCTGTGCATTCTCAAATATGTGTGTGTATGTAAATATTGAAATTAATGTTTGATGTGAATGCATTTGACTTCAGTTTCAGAAGGCAGTGGTATAATCTCTGTACTCTCAAATATGGCTAATATAAAAAATATAAGAGAACTGAACTACCCATTCAACATTTTGCCTCTTCCATGATATTTTATTTTGATTTCACAGACAAAAGAGTGACTACAGGGACTACACATACTGAAGACACAAGCTTTCCCTTTATGAAGCTGCAGCATAATGGGCAAATAAAGCACAAATATCCTTCTTTTGTATTAACTACATATTTAATTTTTAGAAAAGCGAGCAGATTGAGGTTCAGTTTAACTTATCATTTACCAGTGCATGACAAGAATCAAAACAAGAGTCCATCGTGCTGTATGTTCCAGTTTTTGATCACTGCTGAGCTGTAGTTTTCTGAACAAAGATTCTCTCCAGGCAGATAAACCCAAACCAAATTAACTTTATTAAATGTTCAACAAATCCTAGACCCTGGCAAATATTATCCATCTCCTTATGCTCAGAAGTGCTGCTTAAGAAGGGAAATACCATTGTAATGGATTTTTTCAAAGAAAGACTGAAGTTAGTTCAATGAAGATAAAACAAGTTGAGATTAATAAACTTGTACAATTACAATTTTGAATTATAAAACACTGAGCAATTATAAATTATATCTTATTATACAATTAATAGTCACACAAGTTTCACGCAGAGACTATAAATTTATTATATTAATAAATTAATTTTTACTCATTACCTCACAAAGTTGAAAATATTCTTTCTTAGATCTTCTGCATTCAGACTTGAATTACACTGGCAGCCACTATGTCCAGCTTGCAAATGCTCCTTTAGTGTCTCTGTCTTCTGAAATCAGAGACTTCTACCATGTTCCAGTTAACCCTAATTCAGGAGTTTTAAAACACATATGAGTTAAACCCTTGGAAGCTGTCACATTCATCAGGTCACAGGGAAAAGGCATTTAAAATTAACAGGGCAGTGGTGCAGGCAAAGACTGGAAACATAACCCAAAGACAAAAATTTCAATATGATCAGACATCCATATGTTCTGTTATTGCTAATACCAGTGTTGCAAAGCCATTAGAATGGTTTCTCACAGTGTATGTTGATGCTTTTATTTAGGAAGGACACAGAACATTATCTCTACTAAAATATGAGACCCTGCCTCAGAAATATCACTGTGAATCTTTGAAGAAACTTGATAGGAGTGTTATATTTAAATTGTATCATGGATAAATTTTATTCTCTCAAGACATAAATTTTAAGGGTAAATTTTATTCTCATGAGGTTTCACTGTTACTGCCTTTATTTTAGTTAGCTACATGAATATATATTTTATCCTAAGGTTATATCTTGCATTTAGCTAGGTGTTTGGTGATGATGAAATATAATTCACATGTATGTAGTTACATATATTATAATGGGCTTCCATTTTTTACCCCTTCAAGCATCCTCAGATGCTCGTTTCTACTCTTAAGAAGGTAATTTGTCTTCAACCACTATGTCTGTACTCCCTTCATTAGGCAGGCTGAGAGCACCTGTCTGTTTTGAGAACACCTCCTGAGCAACCAAGGGAGTGAGTTTGGGGAAACCCAGTAGCACTGTGTCCCTCCACATCTGCTTGGTCACCTCAGGCTGATGAGGCCACATCATTTGGCATTCAGAGTCAGCATTGCCAATAACAATGAATTTAGTGTGAAGCTTCTTTCCCATGGTTTCTGTTAGATATGGACATGACATGATCAGCAGATGTTAAAGTACAAAACTGTAAGACCAAAGATGGTTCTGCATGCTTGACTTTATTCTTCCATGGTAGTCAGTGAGTTCAAGGGAAGCACATGAATGAGAAGTTGTAGTTGAAGATCTGATGTGATAAGAAGAAATAAATTTAGATGATGTAAAGAAATTAATATGATTCATCAGAGGGCAAGATTAGGCATGGAGCTCTCCTGCATTCATAGCTGTAAAAAATGCATGATTTGGTTATTGAAAAATCATCATATTGCTGTTAGCTGTTTTATGTGTGTCATCCTCTAATGTTTTGGCTGATGTAGCCTTTTGCCTTTTGGGGCAATTCTCCAGCTTCTGGATGGAAGAGGCAGCTTCAAGCACAGACAACGTGTGAGTGCTGTCCCTTGGGAGAGGAACGGGGAAGGTGGAGAGTAGCAGGCTGGCAGGACCAAAGCACATGCTTTGTATTTCTCATCAGAGCAACACAACTCCAGAGGAGGCAGAAAGGACACCGAGGAAGGAAATCAGCAGTCAAAGGCAGAAATGATGGCAAATTCAGTCTATGGGACTGAACAGCCTCTAGATGCTGATTTGGAAATGCCACAGAATCCTTCTCATTTCTGTGCTGACCCTCCAGAGTCTGATGACTCTGCCCTGGAGAGGGTCTGAAACAGCACTTGGGGCTTAAAATGGCATTCTGAGACTAAGCAGGCACTCTAAAAAACACTAGTAATCCCTCAGTCATGACACTAAGCTTTCCCTGCAGTAATGCAAGACCCCAGCTGCCCAAACACTGTTTAGGGTTGGCAGATCTGTCACACGAGTTGCATTTGCTTTCCAAATGTAGGGCCAAGGTGAGGGGATTTTACAGGCTGATGCATGGCTCAGCACACAGTGCTGCTCAAGTGGAACCCATCTCCCCACTCCCCTGAGCCCCACAGGCTGCAGATGGAGGGTGAGCATCCCTGCTGAGCTCAGGGACTGGCTCCTCACTGTGTGAGCCTGTCTCTGGGGCTTAGCAGAGAAATCAGAAGTATTCTGTGGCATTTACATATTGAGGTGAGTTCAGAGTTTCTGGAGACTGTTCAGCATATAGTGTGAAACTCTGCAGTTTGCTCCAATTCCCTTACCTTTATATCTGCAGTTAATAATTTCATGGTGTTCCCCCCCTATGGTGCTACTGTCTCAAATAATCCAGAAAATAATTAAGTGCATCAAAAGTTCCTCAGTTCTCTCTTATATTAGCTTATCCTTCCATAAATTGGCTGTTTAAAAACTCCTTTCTTGTGTCATTTCTTATTAAATATTAGAAAAAACCCTGCATTGTCCTATCTTGGGTTTTTCTAGCTGCAAGCACCATAGCTCTTCATGGAAGCAGCCTAGATGGCAAGGAGGAACGCTGGAGGTGGACCAGAGAGTGAACTGAAATTGGTAAGATGAACTAAAGGTAATTGCCAATGTATATTGATAATTCCTTTGGAAGTTATTTTACCCATAAATGACGTAAGTTCTGTGTAATATAAGTGAAAAAAACGTAAAACCTAAACTTTTTTCTGCCTCTGTCATTTTAGAAATTTGGACATGGTAATGCTGTTGGTTTCCCCCTTTCTATCACTTACTTTAAAGTATTTTTAGGAATGTATGCACAGAAAAAAGAGTAAATCAAGAGACCTCTGTACAAGAGTACAGGATAGGAGATGTCTTAAAAGATCCAAAAGCCAAAAAAAGGCTGTTAAACCTTGAGGACAAACATTCGGTGTGAAAGTGTGTTTGTTTGTTTTTAAAAGTTGCTAAGCTAAATCGATACTTTAGGGGCTGGATGTTAAAATCCACTACCTCACAAGTGGGTTATTGCTGTTTGTCATCACTTGCTTCATTAATGGTTACAAACTCATTTGAAACCCTTAGAGGACTCCTGAGGAATAAATAAGCAGACAAGGTTTTGAATTGCAAAAAGCTTTAGAAACTAAAACATATGTTTACTACTGAACTGAACTGCAGGTGAGCCTGAGGCAAAACCACATGGGGCATCTGAAGCCTGTCAGGGTGGATCTGCAGCCTGGTGGACCATTGTTCTGGGAGTCCTTTTCTCTTTTTCTTTTTTTTTTTTTCTTTTTCTTTATCTTTTTCTTTTTCTTTTTTTCTTTTCTTTAGATTTCTCTTTCAGTTGTCTCAGTTTTATGTCTGGGCTTGCAAGGTAGGGGGAGGGAGGTCACCTCTACTGGCCTCAACTGTATTTAAAGGAAAATCTCTCCAGCTCTGAAGGAGAAGGAGTACAAGGAGCTAATGCACTCGAGGCCATTGGATTAATGGACCACAAATGCAGCTCAAGTGTCCCACTGGAAAAAAATGGGAACAGCATCCAGCAGATAGGTGCGATAAACTAATTCCTGGAGATGAAAATGTTTGCTTTTCTCTTTCTGGTTGTCATGGAGCAGCAAGGGCAGCCTGCTCTGCAGGGAAGGGGAGCTGGGAGTTCAGGGCAATGCAGGGCTGGCAGAGGAGCAGCCTCACCGACCATGGCACCAGAAAAAAAGGGGAGCAGACAGGGTTGGGTGGGAATCGAGTGAGCACCCAGCAAGTCCTCAACAGTGGGGCAGGTCCCAGTCAAGCCAGAGATCCTAGGCAAGTCCACAGATCAGGGAGGCATGAGACTGGATGCAGACATATCTGTATTGGAAGTGTAGCTCTGTAGCAAAGTGCAAGACCTTCAACTCAAAGGAAGCCTGCAAAGGTGGGCAGAGCATCTGCTGTCATTTCCTCAAGGCCCCTGGCTGCCTTCTCTCATCTCATCCTAAGCCCAGGCAACCAAACTCCTGGAATGACTCTCAGATTAACAACCAAAGACCAAATCACTGTCCTGAGGCCAGGGTTTGGCCAAAGGTCAGCAGAAATGCCCAAGGAAACCCTGACTCCCTTATGCTAAGGCTTGATGGTAAACCTGGCCACCACGGTTAGGTGCAAGCTGAAAGGGAGGCAGATGAGGGCAAATGGCAATCACCTCACAAGTTCCTATCACTTCTCGTTGTGTCAATCACACATGACTCACAAAAACACATGACTCAGTTGTGGTAAAATATACACAGTTTAAGTCTTTTGACTAAAGTTTTCATTTGTGTAAAATACTGCTTCTCCCTGCATTCACTAGAACCACAACAGGTTATGGAAGTCTGGTTTATTTACTGGTTTCAGGCTCTACTGCAGCAGCCATCCGACTGCGCAGTATAAAAGCTGATATTTAAAAAACCCTGAAGATATATCATCCCTGTAAAAAATCCCCAGCAGTTATAGAAAATATATTTAAGCAAAGCTTGCTTCATCTGTTCATATCCAAAAAAAAGATTGCTAAATAAAATGTCAGGAAAGTCAACAAAAGGTTTTACCCCAAGTGATTTGATGGATTTCGTATTGACTGAATGGTGCCCTCTGGGTTTCTCATTCTTAAATATAATATAGAGTGTCTCTGAAGTAAAACAGTTCTAGAAATCTGGATGGAAAGAAAATGTGGAGTTCTACAGATTACAGCACAGCATCTCCCCCAACCCATCACTGCTGATCCTGACATTTACTGCATTGCTTTTATCTTAAAGAAAGAAGCATATTGCAGCAGCTGCAAATAAGTCCAGTGTAATGCAGAGGATAACACTTCTAAGGTGCACAATTAATGCTTTAATATGCACTTTTTAAGCTGTTATTTTGGACAGATATCTTCTTTCAGACTGAGAGTCCAGGTGTCTCTCTTGATTATGCCAATCCTCTATCCTATCTGTATATCTTTCCAGTCAGCTTACAGACTATTTATGGAGTGCATACATTACTTGGGACCTCATCAGCAGTAAAGAATCCAACTATGTGAGCTGAAAAATGGGAGGTTTTTTCATTTTATGTGCAATTGAGACTGATATACTACTGCACTGTGAAAGACATGAGTGAAACCAGACCATTGCTAAAGGAATTAAATCCCAGTTTGAAGGAGAGATGTGGTTGCTCTGCCTCCTCACAATACAGCAGAAAGGTACAGGGCTGGCAGGCACAGAGCACCAGGCTGGGATGTGAAGGTCTGGAGTACAAAACCATGGCTTTTCCCTCACCTCTTCTGTTTTCCCCATTGTTCTTAGGACAATTGTGGGAAGTGAAAATAGTCATAAAGATACATGCCTGAAAACAAGACTTCTGGGTTATACATATACTCTTCTGGCTCATACATACACTTGCAGAAGGCAGTGAAATAAATTTTGTCAAATGGAAATGGAAACTGGAAATAGCTTTACTTGAGTTAGAGAAGGGAGCAACCCTATCTAGAACTTGTGGAGAAGGTTCTCTGTGGGACAAGAATGTCGCACTAGAGATGGATGCTCCAGCAGGCATGTGTCTGAAGTGATGCTGTTCCTCGGGGATGGTATTCCTCAGGGGTCGGTGTTGGGACAGGCACTTTTTAACATCATGGTTGGCGATGGATGTTGGATTTGAGTGCACCCTCAGCAAGTTTTCTGATGACACCAAACTGTGTGGTGTGGTTGACACAGTGGATGGAAGGGATATCACCCAGAGGAACCTGAACAGGCCTGAGATGTGCATTGATGCAAATCTCAAGAAGTTCAAAGAGACCGAGTGCAAGATCCTGCACCTGGGCTGGAGCAATCCCAAGTACAAGTACAGGCTGGGATGAGAATGGATGGAGACTAGCCTTGGGGACAAAAAACACTGTGTTCTTGGCAATGTGCACTTGCTGCCCAGAAAGCCAAACTAATTCTGGGTTGCATCAAAACATAGCCAGCAGGTTGAGTGAGGTGCTTCTCCCCCTCTACTCTGCTCCTGTGACAGCCCACCTGGAGCACTGTGTGCAGCTTTGGGGCCACCAACACGAGGAAGACATGGACCCATTGGAGCAAGTCCAGAGGAGAGTCACTAAGTTCATCAGAGAGTGGGAGCACTTCTATGGAGATAAGCTGAGAGAGCTGGGGCTGTTAGCCTGGAGAAGGGAAGACTTCAGGAAGACCTTACACTTTTCACATAGGGCATGAGCCAATGACCTTTAGCTGAAGAACAGCATGTTTAGAGTAGATGTTATGAAGAAATTCTTTACTGGGCAGTGGTGAGGCACTGCAACAGGTTGCCCAGAGAGGTTGTGGACTCCCCATCCCTTGGAGTGTTCGAGACCGGTCTGGATGGGTCTCTGAGCAATATAGTCTAGTGGAAGGTTCCCTGCCCATAGTAGGGAGTTAGAGCTGGATGATCTCTAAGGTCCCTTCCAACCCTTAACTGTTCTGTTATTCTGAGATTTTTGCATGAGTAACTATTCCATGAGGGTCTTTCAAAATCATCAGTGACCTGACTTGTCTCTCCAAATGCACAGTCATCCCTGACAGAGAAACTGCTGAAGAAAATACTCAGAAAAAATGTACACATTAACGATTCTGTTCTAAAAAAAATCACTTAACCTGTGCTGGCATTCCTTAGTCCTTCCTTGTTGTTCTTCCTACCAGGTTCTATTTATTTATGATAAACTCTGTGGCTTCACTCTGATGACACATCAAGAGACTTGTTGTACAGTGGTGTACAAAGCTCCTTTAAGCATTTACTGTCATGGAAACTTTGGCACTGGTAAGTAGCTGCTGGGCTTCTTGCACCACCATTTCTGCAGCAGCTGCAGTGCACCTGCAGGTATTTTAGGATGTTTTGTTGTTTCCTTGTCTGCTGCACAGTAGTGGAGGCTGATACATCAGTGCTCCTGGAGCAGCCAGGACAGGAGCAGCAGGTGTGCATGGTCTGTTCCCCCCCACCCCGGTGGCTGTGACCTCAGCCAAGCAAGCAAAGGCTTTCACGAAGTACTGTGGACACCAGCACTTTTTGGCATGTTTTCTGCATAGCATTTTTCTTCTTTCTGCCACTTCTTTATAGTATGTACATGTCAACTATACCTGGAGGGTTCATGTTACTCAGCTCCACCTATTTCTCATGGGAAATCACCACATCCTCTCTAATTTTATGTTCTTAATGGGTTAAGGAACTTGGGCTATGCCTTACCTGTGACACCACATCTCACCTTTCTGAGGAGTTTCTCTAAACTGCACAAGTCTACTTTTCTGCTATACAGGGATATACAACCCTCACAGTTGGTGTTAGCAATGTGTAGAATTTCAACAATTATTTTTTCCTTCTATTTCTTTCAGTCCGTTTTTCCTTTTTCATTTCCTTTGTGTATGATCGTGTTGTGTTCTTTGCAGTTGCACAAATGAAATAATTACTTGGCAAAGAGATGATAAAACCATTAAACATTAATAGAACTATGAAGATAAAACTATATGAGCCTTATTATCTGGTATTGTAGGCTCAGAATATACAAGCGTAATTGTGGTGAACTATGATTATTTCCTGGAAAGGTTTCAGTGGAAATATTAATGGATTGAACAGTATAATCAAAAAGAAGGGTGGAAATGTCATAACATTAAAGATTAATTTTAATTTTTTCTACTTTTTTTTTCCTATTTTTTATTTTTTCTACAGAGAAACTCATCTCTCTGGGCAAGGTTCTGGAAACATTTTAATTAAGTCTAGCAAGTTTTAATACCCACCCTTTATTCCACCCCTTTCAGACAATACAAGAAGAATTGCAATTGCTGACAGTTTTTAAGTCTAAAGATCAAATACATGACATTTCTTATGGCAAAGAGTGCAAAAGAAGATCACTTGGAGGAATATTTATACATTCCTGTGACATGCAATTCTAAGAATTCTTCTGTTTTCTTTTAGGTAAATCTCCTTCTGGGAATGAATGGAGTGACTCTCGGGGAATGCATTACATGTCAAAAATTTGTGGCTCCACATTGTGCCTGTATCAAACTTATTTTAACCCATCAGCCAGTGAGGAACCTTAAATATTCCAGTGATTTATTAGATGAAAAAGCATTTTTCCTTTTTTTAATACCCTGCTCCTTCTATTATTTTTAAAACAGAGATTTATGATTATATTTTAAAATGAAATTTGCAAGCTTAGAAAAATAATTCGTAAAACAAATTCTGCTTCTTTCTTCCCTCTTCCCCAAAGGTCACTATTTATGAACAAGAGTGGGTCACGCTGCTTGGTCAGGTAAGTGTCCAGATAGTCATGCCATTGACCTTTTTAGTAACCTGTAGGCATCAAACATCTGCAGAGGAAATTTAGCCCTCTTTATTCTTCCTGTTGGAATATACACGACTTCTTTTCTAGGGGTGTGAACTCATCCTAGCCCTGGCTATGTCCCAGGTCAACCTTCAGACAAGTGGCTGTGAATTACGATGCCAATATTCAAGTGTGTGGTGTGTTACCACCAATAGGCTGTGGTGATTTATCCAGGAACTTCTAAATACTTGATTTTCTAACAGAACCTCCTTTTCAAATACAGTGACTACACTTCTGGCTGGTATTTACAGGTCTCAGAAATGTTAAAATAATTGTGTCACATCTGTAGATTTTGTATTCTGCTAAGAAACATGCAAGTCCACCTACAGTTTCAATGGACCATTTCTAATTTTTCAATCACAGTGTTTTCTTCTTGTAATGAAATTACTGCTGAAATGACCTTATGGCATTTTTGAAAGCATACTTTACAACTGGTAGTGTATCTGTGCCATCACTGGCACCAGTGCAATAGAGGTTGTGTTTGAAATTCAGTGGACACTCAGAGCACACCAATGATTTTCAATTCACCAACTAACAACTTGCTCAGTTACAAAACTTTATCTGAAATTCACCTTCTACATTTGACAGGCTTTTGTGCTTCCTTAATGACACTAAAATTCTAAATATTGCTTTTCAACTATGAAAAAATATCTTTTGTGCAAACAGCAGTGTAGATCCATTACAGAGGCAGCCTCTCCCTTGTGGTCTGTGAAGAGCAATGGGATTCATTCATCACAGTGATAGATGAGGAGCTCCCATGATATAGATAATAAGCAAATGCTATATTAAAATTGCATTCAACCAAGGAAGGATTAAGAAGCAAGGTCAGAAAAATAAATAGCAGCAAGACTGAGAGAGACATAGACAAAAATGCGTCTTTTATGTCTGCTAGGCAAAATTTGGGGATGATAACCTGATTTTGAGTGATAGCAAATACCTACTGCTATTTTCTCTCTGAGATTTGATTATAAGAATGAATGAGAAGATTTATTTTAAGGGCTTTTGATTGATTGGGTTGGGGTGGGAGGAGGTGCAACCTGTTTTAGGGAGTGAGATGTAAAACTGATACAGTTATTAATAACCCATTTGTGGTTGCATAAGCTTGGAGCAATGGCTGCTGACCTGAAGGCCACTCTGGGCAAGGTGCTGTACAAATGTACAGGGACTGACCACCCCTGCTTTGAAGAAATTACTTCAGAATTTAAGTGTCCACTTTTTTCTCTCTACCTTGAGCTTAAGCTGCCCAGTTGGGTGGCTTGATACCTTCCTTCCCTATGATTCTAATCCTGCTGTGGCCAGTTTACAGGACCCACATGTAAAGATCTGTATAGCTGTAAGTTCTCTTAGTATTTCACACAGGGGTAGAACATGCCCACATTGAGTGTGGGAGCCCTGCCAAAGCAGGGATTGTGCTCTTGTGATTGCTTGCCCTAAGTTAGTTTCAGAGCAGCCCATTGTGATGTCTTGGCTTTGGGTGTAGAGGTCGATCTGTGCAAGACAAGAGAGAGATCCTTTCTGCTGCTGAACAGGTTCTTCCAACACTTGGAGGACCAGCACTCCCTAGCAGACCCCCTATCCCAACTTTGGCAGAGGACAGTGTGCTATGGTCCCTTTGGAGGGAATATGCAGAGCAGAAGACTTCTGCTCGCTCCCTGGGCACTGCAGCTCCTGCCGCCTGGCCATGCCTGAGGGCATCAACAGCTGAGAATGATTTTAAAGTTTGGGCTTCTGTGAATCTGCTGGGAAAATGAGACTCTAAAATGAGCTGGTTAACCTTTAAACATACTTCTTTGTAGCCTTACCTTTGTGAAAATGAATCCTAGGGACACAAGTGCATTATGATATACAAACTCACCCTCATAGCTCTAGTAAGTCTATTCTTCCACTGCAGTGCAGCACTGTGAAGTCAGGATATATTTCTTATCCTCAAAGCAATGTTCTTCTGTGCTGAAGCACATTCTGCTTCCCAGTACTCTCCCTTCTTTCCTTGCTTTTCTTTTCAATTTACTGTCTCTTGACAGTCAGAAACAAATTAATGTCATTTAAGTTAAAAACCCAATCAACCAAACAAACCCACCCCCCACACTGATCTGTAGCTGGTTGAGAGGAGTTTCTTGCCACCTACAAAGAGCATGTTCTATTTCTCCTGAGACTTTGTGGCAAAATACACTCTGAAGATGTGTTCTAGTTATACTATTTTTTTTTTTTAGCTTAACATGTCTCAAGGAGATTAAACAAAAGCGTACTTGAAAGTAAAAAATCCAATGTCAATCACAGATAAAGGACATGATTTGTCTCAAATTAATCCTCTTAATCCTCAACAGGTTTATTCCTTTAGGTAAGTTTTCCTCATTTCCATTTAGGATGATGAAAAAGAAGTTGATACTATCTTAGCAAGTAAAATCCAAAGCCAGTATATTTCTTTTATCTCAGTCACAGTGCACTTGTAAGTTAAAAAATATGAAAAATCATAGGACAATGAATGAGAAGTGGCAAACTGGTATCCCTGAAAGTAAGTTGAAGGGTTCTCACTGAAGTTTTGGGCAGGACTGAGATGCTTTGTGTCTCATGCCAAGCTGGAGAGGGAGGCAGAACAGTGGGAGCCCGGATGTGGGTGCCACTACCCCTTCCCCCAAAGGCTGATGCCTGGTACGTGCTCTGACCTCAAAGAGGAAGGGGACTTGAAGAAGAATTTTCTTTTTACACCCTTCTGTAGGTAATGGTAATTTTCTAATATTGGCATCACTTTTTGAAATCACTTTTATATTTTTCTGATTTCTCTTGCATTACTGTTTCCCCAATTGGTAGTTAATTCGCCTTTTTAATTTTGCTTCTTCAAATTTATCTCAAGATTTCTTCTAACTCTCTCTGTCTTTCCATATCCTTCCTCCAGTTTAGTTCTTATTCTCTTTCTTAAGCTCTCTTCCCTCTGCATCCTGGTCTGTGCCTTGTGCCTCTTCACTGAAGACTGGGTGTGATGCTCTTTGCATTCATGATTGCTGTGACAGCTTTGGACAGCCTCCACCTCCATGGGCTCCCTATGCTGTCTTCCCAGTTCTTTCACTTAATGGCAGGTCAGACAGGTGAGGAACTGTAAAGTCTATCACACAATTTACCTCTTTACATTAAGCTTGGCCTTTAAAAGATAAGAAAAGAAGAAATAGGTTGAGTTGCACAATAGAAGCTGCATGACTTCCCTGAATTAAATGCTCACTTCTCTGACAATACCTTAAACCAGATTTGTAGGAGAAGAAAAACAGGAGTGGAGAAGTACATTTCCTCTGAGAATATCTAGCCTCCATCCTTCATTGTTAGAAATCTTTTGAGCCTGAATTGACTTGATGTTTTTCTCCTCAATGCATGGTGACTGTAAGGCTGAGGAGAAATGTTATCTCCGGAATGAATCTCTGCACAGCTTAGCTCGGGCATTGTGTCTTCCTTTCTGCAGCAGTTCAGAGAGTGGCAAGGGCAGCTCTCGACGCTCTCAGCCATTTCCCAATGGTTGAGAAGAGAGCATATGATTTGGATCACTTGCACAGTGCTTCTAGTTCCTTAAAGTTAATGCAAAAGTTTCAGAGATAAATGTGGCAGGTAAATTGTTGCTGCCTCTAATCTCTGATATTGCTTGAGTTGCTATTGCAACTCCTTTTAATAGCTCAATTGTGAATGATTAGCCAGTTCCCACCTTTCAAAATCACAGCACGGCAGTGTGCCAGAATGCAGGAATTAGGCACTCAGCCCCTAATGGCTCTCATTTCCTCTCTGGCATCAATTTAGATTCAGTCTTTGCTGGTATTTTACCACTGGTAGGAGAAAAATGTTAGAATCTAGGTTTTAAATACTTCCTTCTAAGCTCTATTTGGTTTTTTCCCAAATTTTTTTTTTTTTTTTTTTGGTAAGAAGAAATACAGATCTGTTCACCTCATAATTACATGTAAATGTTAAAACATTGGAAAAAAATTGGATTGTTATTATTGGAGCCTTGTGCTTCTGACTTTGGCTATACCAATGTGTTTCCTCCTGTACTCACTAGATGCAGAATGACTTGTCACCCAAAACATACCAGATCTGGGTTGTTTTTTTCGTTTGTTTTTTCTTTGCCTCAGTGAATGCCTTCCTAGAAGTGGCAAGCATTGGCTTTCTCTCAGATACTGCTTATAACAGAGTAAGTGAATCAGATATCAGTTGATAGGTGACTGAGTGGATCCCTGGATCCCCTTCTCTCCCTGGCTGAAGCACTTACACCATCTGCACAGCCCCGCACTCCAAAGCCTGAGTACATCAGTGTGCTTGCTTGAAGCTTTATCCTCTACAGTTGTTGGCATAGTCTTCCCAAATGGACAACCATTCAGGCTTAGACTTTGTCCTTGAGAATGCAAATGGATAATTAATGCAGAGTCTCTGCCCCTCTGATGGTGGGTACTGTCTCCTACCTACCAACTTGCATACAGGACCCATGTGTGCCCACCCTTTGCACTCACGCATGCAAGTGTTCTCTCTCAGCTCTTTTCCTGTTCATCCTCCTGCTAAACTTGTACAGTAAATATCTTGTTCCAGTCTTCATGGCTAAATAAGCCTAACAGCTAAGTTTCATCCACTAAAAGAAACTCCTCTTTAGCCTAGTCATCTCAGTTTTCCTTTGTTTGTCCATTTGAATACATGATGGGAATACTTTGTGGTCTCCAGAATATGGTACAATTTTCTGGCAGGAATCGTCATCATGGCTGGACTTCGCGAACGAAGATCTGGGCGGGTTTTACCCACGCTTGCTGCAAGCGCGCTGATGGCTGATCCCTCAAGCCTGCACAGTGGATTTTTTAGGTGAGGCACAGCGTGCGCAGAACTGGCCTCACCCTTTACCCCTGAGGTTCATCTGCCAGGGCCTAGCAAGCTTGGACGGTGACAGCGAGGTCCTCAGGATGTAGGTTTGGTTAGAGTATCCTTCTCTTAGATGGATGGCCTGACAGGGCTAAGCGAGCTCCATCTGCCTGGGTTTGGAGTTAGAGTTGTCCTTCTCCTAGGATGGTTGCTGGGCAGCTGACAAGCCCATCCTGCCCGAGGACACACTCTGTCTGACCCTTCAGTTGAGACCTGACCAGCATGGGAGACCCTGCCGGAGGCATAAACCACCACCAGCATAGCTCACAACCTCACAAGGGCACACAAGCTTCTCCCCCATGACAAGGGGGAGTCCATGGAGAAGTCTGGCAGGAATAATTCTGTGTTGTTTGACTCTTAGTGTTCATTTTACTTTCAAAAACCTTTTTGCTGGATTTTTTTTGTTTATTTGTTCATTTTAAATTGAATAGGCCTCTCCAGAAACTGCTTTTAAATGTTTTGTTTTGGCATCTAGATTTATAGTTACTATCCTGCAAGGTGCTTTCAGATGTTGTTTGCTCAAACAGTGCATTTACAAGTACTTTTACAACCTTTAAATGCTTCTTCCTGCTGACCTAGTCGTCCCATGGTGCTCAAATGCCAATTAGGCCAGAATCCATGACATACCAATCTAAATAGGAGAGACACTTCAATATCCATGAAGACCTAGGGCTTCATGATGCCAGTTTTATCAACTCCTTGGAGTGTGTCTAAATGCAGTCAGCCCTGCAAACCCTCCCTATGCTGGGCTAGCAGATGCCACTTCAAGTCTCAGTCCTCAAAGTGTTCTACTGCAGCTTTTAAAGACAGAAATGGGCAGGAAGAGCTCTGTTCTGTAGAACACTGGATTCAAAAGCTCTTTGGCTTTCATGCACCAGCAGCTGTTGCAGGTGTCAAAGTCACAATTTCGAGACCTATCTTCACCACTGTAGGACATAATTTGGGTTCATGCAGCTGAGTAGGATACTGCATGAGGCAGAGAGATCTTCAGACGTGTTCTTTTAAAAGAAAGCATTCATTAAAATTTTGGTCACGGTATGCCTGACATTGCAGGTGCTTGCAGATTCATACACAGGAATGCTTCCCTTTTCATGCTCTTCTCTCTCTCTGCAAGTGCCAGTAGTGTGAATACAATAATTTTCATGGACACTGAAAACCAGGCAATTATGGAATAAAAACCCTTCTGCTTCTGCTGGCAGTGGATGAGTGACAGGAACATTAATTATGCTTGAATGCACAGTAATATAATATGCAGGAAGTGAGAAAATCATCTGGGCTTGAAAAAATGGGCTTTTTTGCTTCTTTATGATTGTGAAATTGTTGTGGACATGGATGAAATCCACTTCTCAGTAATGCTGATGTAAATCAGCAGAAACGATGTTTATTTGCTGTGAAACCTTAGCTTACATCAGTGTAACAGGAAGCTGGGTTTGTCACATGCTCCAATGGAAAGGTAATTTTGACCAGCTGTCTAACTGCATGTAAAGCAATTAGACAAATTGGCCTCCATCTCTTTGAAATTTGAATTCAGGGCCAGAGCTGAACTGTCTTAACTTACTGCCAAGGGAGGCTGCGCAAGGACTCTTCACAGAGGGAAATCTTTGAGTTGAAGGGCTTAAAGTCTGTAACCCAATGTCATGGTTTGAGTCTCCCTCCATGGGAAGGAGAGGAAACTGCAATCCAACTAGGAAAACAGCATGAAACTGAAACACAGCCTAGCAGCCAATAATTATATCAAAGTGAGTTAGAGATGGTGGTCAGAGTTCCAGCTAGAAAGCATACTTCAAATGGCTATTCATTTTTGTTTGATCTACACAGCTATAGTTGTTTTCTAAATCATCATAGTTCATTAAAAAGTTGGACACTTGATGCTTATTGAAGTGTTAATTGAAATGTACAGGGCAATTTCTCCAGCAATGAGTGGTCTGCAAAGGCTGCAAATGTATCTGCCACCATGGTTTTACTGGGTGGCTTTTGAAAGTGCAGATAATTGAGCTTTGAATTGAAAAGGAAAAAGAGAAAATCAAAAGTGAAATGTGCTGGCATGGTCACAGCTGGGGTCAGTTCTTGGGTGACATAAGCAAGTCACTTCAGTATGATACACATACTGGAGTTCTTGGGGGTGATATGTGCATCAGATCAATTAATAAGATATTAAAAGCTATTATAAAGTGTAAGTATAAATGTTTTTGTTAAGTGAAATGGTCTGTGGAACACTAAGCTGTATAAAATGTTCCTTACTCTATTACTTAATTAGGGCTTTACATTGCATTCCTGACCTTGTCAGCTGAATGTCTCACTGAATCACTTTGGAGTTGCTAAAAAGCCCATTGTTTCAACACCTGACTGGTGCTAGGAAAATGTAAATTTTCAGTATATCCAAAGGTGTTTTTTTTAATAGGCATAGTTTTAAAGAGAACTGCTCCTACTTTCCTAGCTCACAAACTGGGATCCAGCTGGAGGAGTGTACGTTATTTTTATAATTAAAAGATCAAATCTGAAAAATAAATTGTGAAAAATCTTATCTCATTAATTTAAAACATATCTTTTCAACTCCATTTTGTCTTGGGCCAATTTTTTTTTCTTTGATATTATAATTAGACTGAAAATGAAGTAATTGGAACTGTTTGAATGGGATGCTAGGAGTGCCAAGCTGACTGATGCACCCAGTTATTTATACATGAAAACAAAAGAAACACAAGATGTTTTTGACTTAAAAAAGTCAACAGTCTTTAAAAATTAAACATTTTCTCTATACAATGATATAGTTATTTTCTACAAGTTTTCTGAAAAACCCCTTTCAAATGCTCTGTATTCTGTTAAACCAGGATAATTCAAGCCTATAGGAATGAAAATGGTGATTCTGGCTGGGCAAAGCAATGCTTTAAAAAGATCTCTCAAAATGGGTTCATCACATTATGTTTGAACAAGATACAAAGATAAAGCAGATGATATAAACAACAAAAAGGAAGAAATAGAGATGACAAAGCAAAAAATCACTTGTCTAACTTGTTTCAGTGCTGAAATATTTAAATGACCAGTCGGTAACAGCATTTTACTTTTTCCCTTCCAAGATATATATTTGAGTAAAATCATGCAGAGGAACTGAATGATATAGAACTGAGCCTGTACTTGGTGCCAGGTGAGATGAAATGACCTCACTTTTTATGCTTTTCAATTGGCTTTTCATTTTTACATTATCTATTATGTGGAATAACCCTCTGAAAATGTTGAATGAGGCAGCATTTCAGTGGCACACCAGCTTGTCTATTGAAAGGTCAGTCTCTCTAAATGTCAGCCTGCTCTTCCTTTATATGTTTATACTGAAGTTGGTGATTTATCAGGTGTGTTTCCCAGCAGATCTGTTATTAGACAACTGCATTTACAAAAAAAACCTAGTGAGCTGAAGAGAAGTTTAATAAATGGTAGTTGGGGATAGAGGACAATTTGGAAAAACAGTGCAATTTTCTCAACTCCAGAAGATTAAAATTACATATTTTAGATATCTCATTAGTGCAGTTTTTTGTAGCTCAGGCTACTGAGTCCCAAGAGCACCATGCCAAACAGGTAGGTGCTGCTTCCTTCAATGGGTGTGGTTAATGAAGCATAGAAAAAGAGACTCTCAAACCCACTAAAGTCAGAGTAGTCTCAAGGAGGGAAGTGTCTCTTTGGGATAGGTCTGCCTTTATCTGAAATAGTCACCCACGGTGCCCTCTGTGGTCAGTGAAAGGACAGGCACTTTTGGGATGAGTCTTTATGACTGTGTAAATATCTAAGGATCACATATCTGAGATCTGATTGCTGTTCTTTTAGAAACAATCATAAAAGGAACCTTTCTGACTGACTGAGATGTAGATACTTGCTTTGGAGATCTCAGGGTGAATTTGCATCACATGGCAATTAACCTATCTGGATACAGGAGGGGTCTGGCACCCTGGGTTACTAAGTTGCACTCACACCCTGCCTAAAGGATTTTTTTCCTGACAAACAAACAAAAAGCCCACAAAGAAGGGTGCGAATTTGTGTGTTTGGGTCAGTGCAGCACCATGGTTTTGAAACACAACTGCAATTCTGAACCTCCAGCACACTGAGATGTGGCATTCACCAACTGCTCAGCAATGCTGAAGGCACAACGAAAACCACACCTGGGACATAACTAAGGGTCACTTTTCTTAGAAATGCCAATATAACTTATTGTATTGAGTCACTTAAGAAAAACCCCAAACAAACAAAAAACCAAAACAATTAAAAAAAAAAAAAAGCATGAATTAAGATCCTGTCCATTTAGGTACATAAATTATGCTCAGCTCTTGGCACCTATTGGAGCATCCTTCCAAAAGTGAGTGCCAAAAATCACATAACTAACAGGGCAAAGTAAGTGTCTTTGAGGACCTCCAGAGGGAAATCCAATGTGCTGAAATGAAGGTATCTAAATGAGGTGTCTGGTTCCCAACCTTTGAAAGTAACTGCCATATGCCTTCATTGTGATAATATACCCAGCAGGCAGTAAAGGGCAATGATGCTGGCTCAATTAAGTTGCCTTTGCATTCATATATAGTGTAACTATACCACAGACTCTGCAGGGTGTTCTATCTGGTCTTCAGTTGCTGCTGGACAGGAACATCAATAAGATCCAACATCTTATCTGCGCTATCACATGGACATCTCCTGTCCCCTCTCTGATGGCACTGCATACCTGTGTGTAGGCAATGGAATCACACCCTAAAAGTGATTCATCCTGAACAAAATGAAATTTCTGCACAGTGGAGGTCCACATGAGCACTAGTCATGTTCAGCTTGCCTTTACAGTCTCTGAGGAAAAAGAGCACTATGAGAGTGTAATTCATCAACCAATTTCAGAGGTATATATAAGGGTGCAATCACTGGCACTCCACAAGTGTCCTTTTTGTCCACTAAGGATAAAGAAAGTCTAAAGTTAACAGCTTGATGTATATAATTAAGTAAACAAATCCTATGATAAGCTACTTATTCAAAAGCAAATCAATAATATAAAACCAACTGATGTTTTTATCATTAATACCCTGGGTCAATTTGTCTTGGCATTCTTCTCTGTAAGGAAATTGTATACTGAAAAATCAATGAAGTATGAGTTCTTTCAATAATGTGCTTTAAATAATCCCATGCCTTTCTGTAGTCATTTTGCCTTACTGAATTATAAGAAAACAGTTACAAATATGTTCCCACACTCCCACTTATTCCTTTTATGTGCAATTGAAGTTTATTATTGTATTTTCTTTTTCTCTCATCTACATTTTCTTCATAAGTGTTAGAAATTCTAGCATGGTAGGGAGGAATGTATTTCAATGTTTGATCTGGAATTTTTACCCTATCCTCTTTGTTTGCCATTCTAAAGACCCTTTTTTCATTGGTTTTGATAATTTATACTAAAAGACTTTAAATCTCTTTGATTTTAATTTATAAGAAGTGCCCTGTTGAATATTTATCATTCCCCACTAAACACATTATTGTAGGCTTGTTTTGTTCTCACTCCTAAACAAGTGAACTTTTAAGATAAAAGTATAAAGGATGGTGAAATTGCATTTAAACTGCAAAAGAAATATAAGCTGGCAGGTAAATTTAACATCACAGCAACAGATTTGGTCAAAGGAGGGTTCCCATTTGACTCTTTGACTCTTTTGACACAGTACGCAAGGATTCTTGTGCATTCCTTCACCATGAGAATTTACAGTCTGCAGTCAGTGAACTCAGCTAATAGAAGATTGCTCTGGGTCTGTATTGTAGCATTTGGGATAACACAATCTCCATTTTGGGGGGGCAAACAGAGATATTTATTGAAGCAACATGATACAATATATAGGTTCAGCAAGTAAATATTCATCTCAGGGGCTGGTTTTACACTAAAAAATGGGAGGAAATATTACAATTAAGAGAATACAATATGTTTACTGTGAGGGAATTCAGGAGTGTGAGGTCAGTCCATATTTAATGAACACAAGACAGAAGAAACAAAGGGGTTGGTAAGGTGAGACTCCATCAGGGCTAGGGAGTACACAGGAACACACAAATCTTGTCAACTGCAGGCAGCTTGGAGATACTGTGGCAGCAGACGTCTGCAGACTGGATTGAGTCTTACCAGCTCTGGGATACTCCCAAAACACTTTCCCAAGGCTTTGCTAAGATTCCAGACAGACCTTTTGTAATCAGTCTGTTCCTGGCCTCCACACTGTATGGCTCTTGTCTTGTCTCTTTAATTCTATTACAGGTTTACCCATCCAGCTCATAAAAACCACTTTATCTACATAGAAATTTTGTGATATATTGAGAATGTTTGATATGTACCCAGTTGTTGTGGTTTAACCCCAGCCAGCAACCACTCCCCATACAGCCACCTGCTCAGTCCCCCACCAGTGGTATGGGCGAGAGAATTGGAAGGGTAAAAGGTAGAGAACTCATGGATTGAGATAAAGGCAGTTCAATAGGTAAAGCAAAAGTCACACACACAAGAAAAGCAAAACAAAGAATGAATTCACTGTTTCCCATGGGAATCTCAAGGAGAGCAGACCCCTGTCACTCATAATGGTTTCTTACTACACCCTTACTCCAAATATGCCCCCTTCCTGTTTATTCCCCACACTGTATAGAGTGATCACCATGTCATATGGTATGGAATACTCCTTTGGTCAGTTTGGGTCACGTATCATGGCTGTGTCTCCTCCCAGCTTCCATGAACCCCCAACATCCATGCCAGTGCAACAGCAGGAGGAGTAGAAAAGGCCTCTGGTCTGTGTAAGCACTGCCCAGCAATAACAAAAACATTTCCATTTTATCAACACTGTGTTCAGCACAAATCCAAAACATAGCTCCATACTAGCTACTGTGAAGACAATTAACTCTACCCCAGTCAAAACCAGCACACCAGTTCAACCTCAAAATACTTTGGTTTTTCCCCCTTCCACTATCTTCATGGGAAGATTGTTCCATAGTTTTGCTGCTTTAAGGAGTAGGAAGTCTTTTCTATATTCATTTTCAGTTTATTAAAAAACAACTGAATCCAAGTGTTTAATGCTCTGGTACCGCTGAATAAAATTAGTGTACTGTCAAAGTTTCGTCGATATTACGTGTGCTAATCTCAGCCAGCAGCTGTTGCTCTCTGAAGAAGACTTTTCATGTCTGACACTTCATAACAGTGCTTCCCCAAATTAACCCAAAATCATTCTGATTCACAAGAATTTTCTTTTGTAAGCACACTTGTTATGTTTGAAATGAAATGCAGTTTCTCTGCAACTGAAGTCCCAAGCTACAGTTCAGCACCGTTGCACAGCTCAATGCCAATTATAATGCATACTAAGATTGAGCCAGCAAATTTGCTTTGACCATGCCTGTGTTGTGTGAAAATGCAGGTCTTTATGTGCCCAGAGCTAGTAAAATAATAGTTTTCATGCAAATCAAAGAAAGAATCTCTCAAAGAGGTAATGTTACAGAATAATGAGTTCTTCCCACAAGCCATCTGTTCTTCTGCTCTGCTAAAAAAAAAAAAAAAATTGAATCCAATTCCTTTCTTTTGATTAAAGATTTCTTTGCAAATCATTGTTTCTGAACTTCAAAAACAGATAATGTTTTAGTGAAGGATTGGAAGAATAACGTGCTTCCTGGATTGGAAGAATAATGTGCTTCTTCCCTGTATACTGTAAATAAACTGATGTTAGTTATCT
This sequence comes from Formicarius rufipectus, assembly GCA_013399695.1. Classification (NCBI taxonomy): domain Eukaryota; kingdom Metazoa; phylum Chordata; class Aves; order Passeriformes; family Formicariidae; genus Formicarius; species Formicarius rufipectus. The sequence goes on from VXAU01003369.1 coordinate 905,868, forward strand.
GTTACTTCTCAACAGTTTTAGAACCCAAACCTCTGTATTTTTTCTGTAAAATAGTGATGCTATTATGTTCACCCTGACAGAGAGTTCAAGCAAATGGGAGTAAGAAAATCCCAGGGTGCAAGCTCTGCCATTTGTGAGAAGCTTTAGCACTACTTATCAAAAAACACTTCTCTGATTTAGGAGAGGAACATGTTTTTAAAAGACCTTTTCATTCTTTTGTGCTATATTTCACAAACTGTCTCAAAAAACTACCTAATTTTGTCATCTGGGAAATGTTCTGTGCAAGCCTCAAAGTTCATAAAATGCAGGACCTAGTCCTCCCTTGCCCTTCTTTGCTCTCCTTCCTCTGCCACCTAAAGACCCTCCAGTCTGTCATCAAAATATCCCCCACCCTGGTGAACCGGAGGTATAAAAAGAAGAGTGCACCCCCACAGTGACACCCTCTCTGACCCTGCCACACCAAAACAAGTTCTTCTGAGCTTATCACAGGACAACCACAGTACAGGTCTCTCTGATGCCCGGGGTCTGATTTTTAAGACACGCCCTGAGACAAACAAAAAAAGTGGAAGCCACATTTCCTTAGTACCTACCTTCCACAGCTCCACCTTTTAATACCTCAAACCCAAGAGCATTAACATATATAATATATAGAATACTGCCTGATTTTCATGTGAGATTGGGCCAGAAGCAGTGTGCCTCTAAAGACCAAGGTTGGCCAACAGGTAAGAACTACCATGCAAATATCTTACTGCTAAGGCAGGTAAATTTCTGCACCCTTTACAGATTTATCCTACCTCCCTGCTTGCCTTTCACATTTTCCATAAGTTGAGACACAGGCAGGAAGGGCAGTTTGCCTCCTCTGCAGCATCCTTGATTTTGCTAATGATATTGTTCCTATATCACATGCACACTAGAAACTGGACATGGTACAGGAAAAGTGGAAGAGAAATATCACACAGTTCTGGGCATCCTGCATTTAAGCCCAGTCTGATAAGACCTACACAGTAAATAATTGCACAACCTGCACATTAGGTACCAGAATCTGTGAATGAGAGCCATACTTTCATTTATAACCTGCTACAGCTGTTTAGAGCTACCCCTTTTTAAAAATCAGCTTGCCCAGCTGATATCCATTGAGGCCACTATGTGAAAAGTTTATCTGTTAGTTTGTAGATGAGTACATCAAATTGGTATCAATGCTTATGTTGGTCTGAATTAGGGCAGAGGGTTTCAGAATCATCAAAATAAGTTGCTTAATGAATGAAGAGCTGATAGTTTCTACTTTTCTACAGTTACAAGTTGGATGCATTCAGTGCAGTAGACTTTGTAAACTGCAAAGACATTAGTATTGAGAGCAAAAGAGGCTTGCAGTTATCAAATGGATGAGGTTTTCCATATGTCTGTAAAATCTGTGATTACTTATCACACTCTAGGGACCTTTCTTAGGGTCACAAAAGCAGCAAGACTTTCTGTAGGAAACACCTATCTGCCCAGTACCATCAGCACACTCAGAGGATTACAGGTTGTGTCAGGCACAGACAAGTTATCAGTGTGAAGAACATGACAGAATCTCCTTCAATGTTCTGTTTCCTTTTAGGCTTTCTCTTCTGGATCATGTGTTTTTCAGGAAATGTGAACTCCAACATGTCCTTGGAGTGCTAATAAGTATAGTGCTACTCCCTTCCTAATGTCTGTTGCTGGAAGAACTGGCATTCGTAACACTGTCTTTCAGCTCCTCTCTGAGGCTGGCTCCTAGATTTATCTTATGATGTCCACTAACCTGGAATTATTTCAGAGCATATGAAACTTAGTGCTACTAGAGCTTCTTACCTTTTTTTCCTCCCACAGCATCAAGGAAATCCCCTAAAGGTCACCTCAGCAAGGGCCCATCTTGGGTGCCATGATCTCATGGCCCTTTCGTAAGTTGACCTTCAAAATCAAATTATAAAAGTCTACACTTTACTCCAGGAAAAACATAAAGTTCACAGGTGTCTTGGTTTTTTTTAATTCGAGGCCACAAAGAGCTTCTCTGACATAAGACAGGTAAAGTCCTATCATGGATCTGTTCTGAAACCTCTAAACAGCTCCAGAAGTCCCATTCTTGGGTCTCTAGGGGAGGTCTGACAGACTTCCTCTACAACTTCATGTATACCATGGACAACAGATTAAACAGCTACACTGTACTTGCATCAGCAAGACTTTCTTCCCGTGTGAAACCAGCAGGAACAGTTAGTCCAGCTGGATAATGCAGGGCACCTGTCCATGCTCTTAGTTACTGGCCATGGACACCTCTACTCAAGATAACCTCAGAACACATTTGGGCCACTAATGACATGGGTCTGAGAATCACTTACATTGTAAGCAAGGTCTGTCTGGGGTCCTAATTAACCCAGGGGTCCTATTCACAGCAACACTGCCAGTTGATCTTCATGCACTGAATAGATTTGTATTGGGTGAGAAATTACATTGTGCAAGTCACCTGAGAGGCACAAATTTTAAAAACTGACCACACAAGTTAAACAGAGAGAGACTGGAAAATATCCATATTCCTTGTAAAGTTAAAGACAAGCTTCCAAAAACGTACTACTGGTTATGCACTTTGCTGTCAATTGCTTTGTTCTGTACTTTTTTTTGTTTCCTTGCTAGATCATGAAGCTGTACATCCTTAGCTCTTTCAACATCATCCACATCCTTTTCTCTTTCTACATCACCCAAAGTACATAAAGAAAACAACATACTGAGTTTTCCCTTTAATGAAGCTGTCTTCTGAGTCCTGGTGAATGTAAATTGTGATAACCCCTACTGAAGGCAATAGAGGTATATCAGTGAAACCAATACTGTGGAGATAAGCTCAGAGGAGAGACAAACAATAGGGCCTAAACCAAAACAGACTCTGAGCATTGCTGAGATCTTAACACCAACATTTCATAAATGTCTCCATTTTGCTCAGTTACAAGGCTGGAGAAAGTAGGGTTGGAATGAAACCTCTGGCAATGTCTGTGCTAATAAAACATTCAAGACTGTGCTAATAAGGCAGACAAGGAGTCTGTTCTCCAGTTGTGACAGCCAGTGGCACAAAATGTCTTCAATAACTCCACTCTATCCCAAGTGTGACCTGATCTATGCTGCTCAGAGGGATATATATATCTCCCACATTATGCAAAGTGTTAAGTAGGAGTGTGCTCTGGACACCAGAATAAGCCATTCTAGCAAAAGAGATATCAAATATGAAATAGAGATATCAAATCAAGACATATCAAGAGATATCAAATAAACAATGTGAACAATCTTTTAAATGTTGAGATTCTTAGTCCATTGTTCCAGCACTGTTTCATTTCCAAGCCCCACTGCAATTTCAGAAAGCCTCTCAGTCAACAGGACGGGATCAGCTCTACCACCTATGATATCTGCTGAAAAACTGCTGTTTAACCTTATATTTACAAAAAGGTTGTATTGGAAACTCTACAGCTGCTCTAGGCAACCAAGTTCAATGCTCTGTACACACATCAATAGAATTCTTTTCCTGTGGTCACACTGAAGTCTCCCATTCCCTCATCTTATGCTCATTATTACTCATGCTGTCCACTGAAAGTGCAGATCCAAATATAGACAATTTAGAGCATATATATGCCATGATTCTGGCCCATCACTTGCTTACATTTAAATAGTGAAATAGGATGAAGTAATTCAAATCCATCATGAACACACATTCTCTTTCATGTCAAAGGGCAGGAGCAAGTACCATGCCATGTAATAAAATCGAGTTCAAAATATCACCATTTAAACAAATCATCCTAAGATAAATAAACTGTGAATTAAAGCTCTCCACAGTTCCACCTAGAAGAAAAGATCCAGTACTAGAGTGCAGGAATGGTCTTTACTTCAATGAAGCTCAAATAAAATTGGGAATGTTTCTTTTTGTGACTTCTCTCATTTTTAAAGTGCCTGTTGCTATAGCAGCTAAATGCTAGTAACAAACATGCATAAACATAAATTCTTACCAAAAGTGTGTTGTGATAGTTAATGGCTAATTTTATTCCTATTTCTCAATTAAATACACATGCTGTGATCTGACATGTGAAAGCATTGGCCATTGGGTTTGCACAGGCCATGTGTAGAGGCATTCACGTTTTCATTTGCCTGAATTGATATATATAATCCTGGGGAAGTTTCCACTGCCATTTGTGCTTTAATAGAATAAATATCTGTAAGCATGTTTTGGAAATTTGTTATCTGGATATATAAAGCACTCAGCTCTTGGGATGAAGGACTACGTACGCTATCAGTACAGAATGACTATAGTCTTGCCCTAATTTGGAAGTGGTGTGTTAAGGACTATAAAGCATACACCAGTGATCTAGAAGGTCTTCAGGCCAGCATGAGCTTAGGCAAGCAAAATGTCACAATAATCTGTCCCCTTTCAAAAGCCCTATGACGCCAGTCCTCTGAAACTGTACCCAGACAGCCAAGTGGCCACAAGCTGCTGCAGGCAGGATGTTCTTCGCCCTCCACCCCCAGTGCCTTGAGCCCCACTCTGAACTCCTTGCCAGGGCCATGTCTTTATGCCAGACCCAGACCTGCCCTGCAGCAGCAGTGGGAGCACAGCCCTTCAGAGAAATGACCTGCCAGAGGAGTTCCTCCTCAGCACAGACAATTCTAGAAAGGGCAAATAAAAAGTAGTAATGAACAATTTAGGAAAGAAAAGACAAGAAGAAAGGGCAAAGAACGTATCATTAAGGCATTCAGGGTGCTGTATATTGGACTTTCTCAGACCATTTTTTTCCAATCAAAATGGCATATGGGATATATTTGTTGAATGCAAAGGCCTTGCAGATCTCCTGTGGCAGCTTTTTCAGGAAGTTTCTGAAAAACAAAAGTGGAAAAATGTCTCATCTCTTCAGATACTGTATGCACAGCTGGAATTGAGCATAGGGCTGAAAGGCAATGCAGGCAAGGAGAGGAGTGCAGCAAGGCAGCAGAGTCCAGGAGGGTTCAGGGAGGATCCCTGGGTGCCTGTCAGCATTTTCTCTACAAAATAGGTGGTAAAAAGGTGTCTGTCTTTTTCTGACAGTGATGGAAACATAACACTCAAAGCAGCCTGGTTTGACCAGGTTGCTTACACAGCTGTGGGATACCAGCTTGTGCCAGGCAGTCACTTTTGACCTTCCATCAGCACATGTTGTTTTACTCAAGGCTTCCCTTGGCCCTGAGGTGCACAGCCTGCACTCTCACCTGTGCCTCACAGCCCGAGAGAGCATCTTGTGAAGGATCCTGCTGCTGTGGTTAAAAGTCCATCTGTGAGTGGCAAAGGACTCACAGATGGGCATGGACTAGGTCTGAAGTGGCAACAGCAATATTTGCTCATCACTGGGGTTGCAAGGCAGCCAGTGGTCTCTCTTGCCAGCTCCTGCTGAGCCTGGCAAGAGGGTTTCAACTGCTTAACAGTGTAGTTGTACGCTTCCTAAGGGACTCTGCTGAGGAAACTTTCCTGAAAAGGTGAGAAGTCTCCTGCTGGCCCCTGGCACCACTTCTCTCACTGATACTTTTCATGTGACTAATTTGCTCAAGCCATCTCAAACAGGAGAGTAAATGTGTGTTGATTTTTTACGCTAATATCTATTATTTTGCATTATTTTGTCACAGGCAGGCTGTACCACAGGGACACGAATCCTCAGCTTATCCTGTACGTGCATTGAAGAGCCAATAGAGCATGTATCCAAGTATTTTAGATCCTAGATGAATATATATATATATATATCTTTACTGATTACAGTGGGTTGATCCTGGCTGGCAACTGAGCCCCCACCCAACTGCTCACTCACTCCTCCCTAGCAGGATAGGGGAAAGAATTGGAAAGGCAAAATCCAAAAAAATTATGGATTGGGATGCTAGATGAGAGTTAATAGTTGAATAGGTGAAACAAAGTTGCATGCAGAAGCAAAGGAAAATAAGTGTAAAGCACGTATAAGTGTAAGCCTTGCTCAGCAATAACTAAAACATCCCTGTGTTAACACTATTTTACATGGCACCATATGAGCTGCTGTGAAGAACGTTCACTGGACTCCAGCCAGATGCAGTACATATCTTTGTATATGTTTCAAGCATCAGTCCCCTTTTTTATTGTCTTTATTGCTTCCTAGGGCTTATTCTTTTCAACACAGCAGTGGTGCTAGAAGTGTTCTTAGTTATGGGTTAGTAATTCAGCATTTAGTATAGAATAAATAATGCTTTTTCACCAAAAATGCAGTTTTTTCCTTACAAAGAGCTAACCAGCAAGGGGCTGTCATTCTTTGCAATAACTCCACTGAAGACTAAACCACTTATGGCATTTTCCTTTAGTAGCTGAAATTGCACTGTATAGAAACCCATGGGTAGGAAGGGTTTTGTTTAGAAAGTGCAATGTTTGTTATAGCAAGCACACTGTATCAGCTGAGAGATCTGGAGTAAAGTGCCCGTCATAACAATTAGAGACTCATCACTTAATTTGATCAGATGCACATTGTTTATTTCAAGTTGAAGTGCAAATTAATTAGGTTTGACTCAGCTCATTCTGACAGTAGTTTGATAGAGGAATGTTTCCTGATTCATCAAAGAACAATGCTTTATTCATTCTCAATTGTTTGTAGATATACATCAGTAACATATTCCAAGAAGAAGCAGTTTAAAATAACTAAATGCATAATCCAGTCTTAGAAGACGACAGCGATGGGAAAGACTGATAGGTTTTTAATCCATGTATATACAAAAAGGAAAGGTTTCATTTATTTTTTTTTAGTACAGCAACAATATAGTACTCTTATTTATAGAGATTTCCTTGTCAATTTTTGGTCTATTCCATTTAAGTGGGTCACCTCAGATATGTTTTTTCACATTCCAGCTGAGGACACTGTAACTGGCCATTGCAGTGCATATACGTGTAATGCCAGCTTTTCTGGAGACACTTGGAGCTGATGGTTATTGCATTTTTCACTGATCTGAGGATCTATGTTTATGATTAACTCTTTCTTTCACTTCTGGGTGGATGACAGACTCCAGCTTACCCTTGAGAGTAAGATAAGCTATTGCTTCATAGCCTGGATGATAGATTTTAGCTGGTGGCAGCAAAACCAGAATGAAGCAAGTGTGCAGCAGTTTGGCACTTCTAAGTAGTGCAGAACACATTTCCTCAGCTGTGCAACTACCAGTGCCCCAGCAAACTCTTTCTCTCTCATCTGAATTATCTTCTTAGAGGAGGCTGAGGCAAGCTCATGTTTTCAGCCCTTACTGCCAAAGTACTTCATGGCTGGAGGCTAAGGATATGCAGAAAGCTCCTTACAGGCTTCTGCAGGCATGCAGATGGCTGTTGCCAGTCTTCCTCTTCTGGTACAGCTCTTTTATGATAAGGAGAAAGCTTGTCTGAGCAGAATCCACAAAATATCGCTCTGAGACCCTTGAAGAAGCTCCCTAAGGGGCAGTGGTACATCACAGACATTGTTGCCTTCAACTCTAACAGAAAAGTCCCATTTTTCATCTTTTTTGAGGCCTTTTCTGCCTCAGATATAACAAAAAATTATACATTAATATAAACACCACAACACATTCTCAAAATAAGTTGTTTCATCTCCTCCCCAAGGAAAATCCCCAAAGGGTAAACCCCATATGTTGATTAGTGCACTCTGGGATAATCTTTAGGTAACGCAGTGGTGAGTATGACAGAAACTTTGATATACAATGAAACATAAATCTCTTGTAACTAAATACTTCACGTGCATTTAAAATATTTTACACAATGGTTTCTTGAATATTCAGCTAATTTAATAAACAAATGGTTTTGAACCCTACATTTTTACTCTTACAGAAACTTCCTTGCTTGGTTATCCAGATATATGATAGCACCTGCGTACACTATATGTATATTTATATCTATATCCAAAATGGTTCACCAAACAGATAATTTGTAAGTACATAAATAGTTTCCTGAATGTTTCGATTCCTTTGTTACCAGGAGGTTTGTGCTTCCCTCTGAATTTTTCTAGAGCAGAAAGATAACTCACGTCTTCCTCCCACTGCTTTGCTCCCTTTCATAAAATCAAAGAAATCAAAAGCTGCCACATAAAAGTAGACGAATTGTTTTTTGGACCTCTGGAGGAAAATTTGAGCAATACAGACATGCAGATATGTTCAGCTCCTATGGATTTGACTAATTAAACAACTCATCAAAACTTATTTTTCAAATATTTGTTACCAGATATGCACAGGAGTGGAGGGCACGAACACTGAATAGCAAAGAGTAATGCAGGTAAAACCACTGGTCAATCTGTCCTGAATAATCCACATTCCCAGAGATGATGCCTGGTTGATGTATATATTTATTACTGCAAGAAGAGTTTTCTCCACCATGTATTTTATTCATATTCACTTCTGTATTACTTTGTTATTTTATTAGGTATTTGAGGGCTCCTACACAAGTGTTTTTGCAGATCTTCAGGAGAGTGTGGAACAGTGCTATAACAGTTTTGTATCCTGAGAACTAGCCCTGAGCTATAACAGATTATAAAATGCTGTCAACTGCTTTGGAGTACTGAGCTGGATGGACTCCCAGAAAGCAGTGCTGAGAAAGGCCTCTGATCCTCAACAGGGAGGGCTCACAGAGAAGATGTCTATTTTCTGCTGTTCTCTCACTCTTTTCTTCTACTGCTTTCTGCTTATGTGTCTTGAGACTAAGACATTTTTACAATATAAATGCATTACATAAAAAAAATAATTCTCCAGGAGAAGAAAAATACCAGATTTCCTCTTGTGGCTTCTAGCTTCCTCCATGAGTGGAACAAAAATTCCTTACAGAAGATCCCTCAGAGTGGACAGCAAACAGACTAGTTGTTTTACTCCAACAGACTGTCTTGGGTTACTCTGTGTTTTCTCCTAAGCAGTGCAGGACACCTACAGATGAAACTGAAATGGCAGGGTCTTAATTTATTGCTCATCCTTTTATTCACCAACCACATGGTGCTTTGTACCAACCAACTTAGTGTTGCTGAAGATGGGGAGCTGTGCTGGGATGCCTGCAGGAGACAGGCAGGGGTGGAAGGAGAAGAATGTGCTCCAAGCTGCCTCTTGCTTCCAGGCACTGCTGAGGGGCCAGGTGATGGGCATCACTTTTCTCCACTGCCATTAAGATTAGGGAGAATTTGGTCCTTGCTGTTGAATGTCTCTGTCAAATGCTCTAAGTAGCTGTGTCTTTAAAAAGCCCATCTGAAAATATTTTAGAGTTAATTCCTGGTTGGATGTTGTAGCCTTGAACCTTCCTCTCTTATTTTACTCTTTCACAAGGTGTAGTAGCCAACACTGGCCCTAGCCTGGATGGGTGTGCAGCTGAGCTGGGATTCCGTCCAGCCCCTCTGGAACTGCTGAGGAGGTGAAACAAGATTCATGTTCATGTTAAAGCAATAAGAGGCTAGTGTAATCTCTCTCTTGGGACTTATGGAATCCCAGATCCTGGTCCTTCCCCCTTCAAATGGCTTCTGTATATGATCACTGCATTGATGTATGCCCACAGGACAGTGCCTCCTAACATGCAAGGCTAAGAGTGCATAAACCAGGCTCTGTCTGAGCAACTGGCTCAGTGATATTGGCACCCATGATGGGAGAGGCTGAAAGCTGGTACCCCTCCTCCAGCCCATGCGCTGTGCTGAGAGGAGACTGATGTGTGTAACACTCCCTGTCTAAGGAGAAAGCTGAATCCCAAGTGCTCCTCATCCCTGCTTCTGCTCCTTGCTGAAAAGCAGCCGCTATCCCCAGCTGCTCTGGTCCTCGTGTTTGAATAAAAGCATCTGTGATGTATGGCGAATCATCTGCAGCATGTGAAACACTTCACAGACTAATTGTGCCTATGGCATTGACCAGCAGGGAGTGTGGGGTTGAAACACTTTTTTTGGGAGTCCCAAAGGAAAGGAGCACTGTGTAGAAAGGTCCTCTGGGGGCTAAGGGCCAGGGAATGGATATGGGATGACCACAGCAACATGGCACCTCTTTAACTGTTGTAAGAAAAATCTTGTAGGATCTGAAGTGCTTTGCTGTTTGTGAGTCAGTGGCTTGCAGTACTGAAACAAGGAATTATAGAATAAGAGACTAATTTAGGTTGGAACAGACCTTTCAGACCAAGTCAAACTATTAACCTAATGCTGCCACGTTCACCACTAAACTATGTCCCTTACTGCCACATCTGCACACCTGTTAAATACCTCCAGGTATAGGGACTCCACCACTTCTCTGGGCAGCCTGGTCCACTGCTTGAAAACCCTTTCATTGAAGAAATATTTGCTTATATCCAATCCAACCTTCCTCTGGCACAACTTGTGGCCATTTCCTCTTGTCCTATTGCTTATGCCAAGGGTGCTGCTGTACATTTGTGTGACTGCAAACATGCTGTCTTTCCCCCATGTTACTGACATTGCTGTACTGCAATCCTACCTACACCATGTACCAGACCTTTGCTCTGGCCCACCTTATTTCCTGGAGATAAATATCCCTCAGGATTTTCAGTAGCTGGAGGATCAAAAAAATACTGAAGACATCCAACTTTTTTTTTTTTTTTTTCTTTTTAATTTCTAGATGAGTTAGCAGAGCACATTCCACTGCTGCTATGAGTTGCTGGCTTATGCAGTGTGGAATACACTTCCCTACAAAATTTCACTGTTTCTTGAGGAAGCCTCAAGAAAACAGCTGTGTTCAATGGTTACATATTTGTGATTCAAAATAAGCAACAGTGGTGTGTTTTATTTTGCTTGTTTTTATTAACCTTAAATAAATTGCTGTGAAAGCAAACAAATTGTGCAAATACTGTTTTTGGGTGATTTACCAATGATGGTGTTTATAACTGTACAATTGTAAATCCAAGAAGGACTAGATAGATAGTCTAACCTCAGGCTGAGAGGTGGTTTACGGATGCTTTTGAGGTTTAATGATTGTTGTTATTGTAACATTTAAACCATTTATGAGATAAATGGCTGAGGTAAAGTCCTGGTGTCACTGCATTTTAGAGCTGTGAGGTTACTTATATGCCTAGAGAGCAGTTTCGTACAGATAGTTTGTGAAGGGTGTTTGCTTTTGAAAAATCAGGGTATCAGTTCCTCTGTCTGTGATCCCATTCACCCCAAAAGAGGCGATTTGGTTCCCTGAACAAAACCTTATTCCTGATTCATACCCTCTCCATTATGCTAGCTGACTTCTGAGAGAGCTGAGCATACAACTCATTAAACTTTTCCTCTCACCATACCCCTTGTAATAAAGGTTAAATGCTGCAATGGAAGCTTTTTGAGATGTCTCTTTAGAAAGAGATGCTATAACAGTGCCGCTTGCAATCTCTGCCGAAGATCAGAGCTGTCTTTGAAGCCTGGCTTGGAGAGACGTCACAGCACTGGAGCAGGCAACTGCTGTTCTGCTGTCTGCTTTCAAATTTCTGAGATACAGAGGGGAAAAACACTTTATCACTTTTATCAATGAAATTTCTATAGGAGAAAATCCAAGTCCAAGGTCTACGAATCTCTTAGGATTTGGCATGATGGAATCTGTGCAGAGATGATATCTGAGACCTGAAGGAATACAACTGGGGTTAAGGGCTAAGTGCTGACCTGTGCTCTGCCCCCTGCACTAGTCTTGGTTGTTGATGCTACTCACTTGTGAGACTGGTTGTTGCCTTTGATTGATCTACACTGGCTCACTCCCTCCCAAAGTTTTCCCATTCATGTCTCCAAAACAAAAAACAAAAAAAAGACATTTTCCAACACCGAGGCAAGTGAGGAGGATGAGAAGACTTGGACAAAGAGCCCATGAAATTGTCATTCAGTTTTGTTCCTGGTGCTAAGGGGGAGGCAGGACTAAGGGTTCACCTTTCCTATGGTAGATCAAAACACATTATCTGTCATGGTGGTTTCCACTCCTGGCTGTCGGGGTAAGTATCATAGGAAAGACAAAATGCTTTCTAAGGAACCATTAAAGAGAGACAGCTCTGTTTGAAGAAAATGAAATGACAGCCAAAGCTGTGCCTGAGAATCAGTCTGATGCAGGGCTAGTTAGTGAGCCAGATGTAGCTTGAAAGAGGGTGTATGGAGCAGCCATGAAAAAGATGTTCTAAAAGCCCAGAGCTACTCTTCTCCTAAGCACAGGGCAGCAAAAGGTGGCTATATTGTGGAGTGATAGCAATTTCTGCCCGGTGGACGCGTTCCTAGCAATAATGTGCTCTTAATTGGGAAATATGCTCCATCAACCTGAAAGATGGATAGGTGGCTTTGAAGAAGAAAGATAGAAGATGATTAACAGTGATATAGCAAAGCTATATAAGGTTATTGAGTGGTGCAAAGCTACAGTCTTTGTTCTGTGGCACTGAATATCACTCTCTAGGGTGCCGCCTCAAGCGATTCACAGCAACCTGAAAGCCGAGGACATATCTGAAAGTAGAGATACCATGCTCTCAACAATAGATGTCTTTCTTTGATGAGACATATGCCTTTAAGTGGCTTGGACACTTCTGAAAATAGTGTCTGCTTAAATGCAGGCATGGTACACCTGGTAGTCAGGATGAGTTGACACCCTGCAGTGTTTAAAATGGGATTCAGCTGGGTAGCTGTGCTGCTCCATCCTTCTTCTCTCAAGAGGGCCTCTTCCTTCCTGTTTCCAGCAAGCTCAGAAGGTCAGCAGCCCAGGATGGGATTGTAGAGGTGGTGGTTTTTTTGTGTTTGGTTTTTTGTTTGTTTGGGTTTTTTTTAAATTATTGGTTTTTATTATTATTGTTCAATAATACTCTGCTAGAAACCCTATCTAGCAGAATTTCTTCAGTAGCAGCAACTGTACAGCATTATCTTTCCTATACTGAAGATTTATTAGTTAAAAATGGGAATTGCTCGTATTTTTTGGCTCTGAAGTTGATTTGATAAGGATCAAGAGGCTTTGGTGATTAAACTAAATAGCCATATTAAAAGGTAGCATTCCTGAAATAAAGCATGTAAACACTTTCATGCATAACTGATGCATTTCAGATGCTACTCATGCAGGGAAGGAGTGTTAGTGTCAGAACCAGCTCCTCATGAAGAGGATAATGGGGGGACTGGCTCATCATGAAGCTTTTGTGCAATAGAATGGATGGGGTTACAAACTCTTTTTTTATACTTTTCCTCCTTTTCAGAAATATTTCCTTCAAAGAATAGATGAGCAATAAGAGCTAATACAAACAGCTTCTGGATACAAGAAGTTATCTGCTTCTGGTGCTTATGAGCATTATAAACTACTCATGGAAAATTGAGGCTGGAAATAAAATTAGTGAGTATGCTCTGACTGTTTCTGAAGTTGCAGCAAATGGCCATCATTCCTGTGTAGTTTCTTTCAGGCCAGGTTTTAAAGCACTTTGCAGATATTAATTACTTGCACTTACCATGTGGCAGGACAAGAGAAGAGATTATGATACAAGGAGAAGTAAGAACAGGATGAGACAGCCTGCATGACTGTTAGAAGACTCCTGGCTAGGCAGAGGTCTGTCCCTAATTCTTTGTGGCGGTCTGTCAAACAATGCCAACTTCCAAATATTTTCAACCAGATTCCTCAAATGATGTTCACTTCAATGGTTCTATATATGAGTGAGATTAGTGCAGAAAATAGAGAGTTCAAAAGTCATGTCATTAAATAACAGTTTTTTCTTGAAAAATGTATTCATTCTGGGCCCACTTACAGGCAGTTACTTAGCAAATGTATAAGTGCTTCTTCTATATGTGAACAGTAGTTCTGAGTAGCCCTAATTGGTTCAGGGGCAATGAGAAACAATTATATAATTACCTTTAAAGAGTCATTTATCTACTAAAGTGTCTTCTCACTTTTTTTAAAAAAACCCTATATATTAATGAGTGAAGGGAGAGAAGGGAATATTCTCTTTACAAAGTAACCGTGGGAAGAGTCACTGTACTGAAGGTCTGGGAGTCAAAATGATAAGACTGTCAAACACCAGAGAAGCTGATTTATCCTCTGGGCCAAAGGCAGAGTAACACCATGTGCCAGGATCATTGTCCTTGTCCAGTTTCTTCTTAGTAACCTCCAGCAATAGAAACTGTACACACCCTATGTGCCACCTGGTCCCATGCTGCACTAATTTCTTACTCTATAGAGCTTTAAGCTATTGAAAGCCCCCTTGCTGTAGCTAAAGCCCATTAAACTAAGTTTTCTACACTGAGCACAGGGAAGAACATGTTCCCTTATGGAAGTGCTGATATCTCTCCCCTTGGGCCACAGGGTGATAGCAGGTTTCCTTTGGTGGCAAAGCTGGCTGAGGGCTGTTCTGCTCTCTATACTGTGGGATAGTCCCCTCTTCTCTGGTTCATGCCAGTCCCTGTCTGCCTGAGGCTCTGCAGGGAGTTCAGCACAATGACTGAGAACTTCTTTTCTGCTTCTATAACAGGGAGTTTTCTAAAGATAACCTCAGACCTGGAGACCAGCCTAGCTCAGCTACTGATACCAAACTGCTGTGGAGAGGGCAATGGCTTTGCACCTGAAGAAAACACTACAGTATTGATATTCTTCCTTGTCCAGCTTTACCAGTCTAGCTACAGACTCTTTGCAGCTGTGTACTCCTTGAAGCACAGAGCTCAAAGCAGTATATGACTTGTCAGTTCCCATAAGTCCTCACTGAAGTGTTGATTTTTTTTTTTCTTGTGTGTTGAAAGACAGCACATCTCTTCATATTTCCTAGCATGCCCCTAGATGTCTTTGTGTTCCATAAAAGTGCTGTAGAGTGATTCACATTGTTTGTGTCCTACTGTGTTTAAATATGTATATCTTCACTACATCTTGGTGTTCACCTTAAGTGCTCTTCAGTATACAAAGTGTAGTTGTTCTTCTTATATTCTCTAAAATGGGTTTATTTCTGCCTGAATTGTAATCTGTAAACAATATCACACTCTAGGGAAAGAAGTGCATTAAAGAAACCCTGTTAGCTTTTTAACTAAGCCTCTTAAATATTAAGGCCTGTGTAAGTGCTCTACTGAAAATTCTGATTTTATGTGGTTTTTGTTTTGTTTTTCTGGAGTAGGTTTTTTGGTTGTTTTATTTCCTTTTTGATTTTTATTTTTTTTTAATGTGTGGATATAATTTGACTTGGCTTATTAAAATGCTTAATTGCCAGGCTCATATCCATCATCACTCTCTGAACTGAGTGCAGTCCTGTAGAGCCTGCTCCTGGAGCTGTGTGGAGGTGTGCTCAAAGCCTCTGGCACAGATGTCCCCCTCCTCTTCCCCACCAGAATGAGGGCTGGCAGTGATGCTGTGGCACTGGCAGGATGTACTGCTGCCCCCGGGTGGTCAGTGTTGTACAAAAAGGTAACAACACTTTTTGGTTTTGCATATTTGGATGCTGGGATCTAGCTTATTGTTTTAATTTTAGTGACAAGCAGATTCATTCACCCTGTTCCACTCACATTACAAAAGAAGCCAACTATTTAAATATATATACTACTCTGTATACTCTTGTGTAAAGATCTCTCCTTGGCTCTTGAAAGGTTAGAAATGAAACAAAGGACTTAATTTCATATCAATGTTCCCCTCTATGAGTTTGTTCAGCAAATTCCGATCTTTCATAAATGACTTACAGCACTCTTCCCTCTGTAAGTCCATTAAACATTTTCTGATATATGTTGTTGCGAGGCCTGAACTAAGATAGGCACATTCTGCATTCTATCAAAGACCTGAAAGCAGGCAAGGCTTCAACAGGGAAGGTGACATCACTCATTAGTGGAAAATAGTTGAATGAGTCTGTTATCTTCAACAATTATAATTGTGTTCCTCTTCAGTGAGACACCTTATGTTTTGACAGCCAGTAACATCAAAATAGAGGCTCGTAAAGAATTGCAAGCTATAAAACTGGCAAGCTTCAAGGATGCCTGTGAAGCAAAGCAGAGAAAATGTCTCTTTTCCTCTTTGAGGAATAAATAATAAACTGATGGAAGATGGTGGCATAAACTTAATGTTTTGGTGTCAGAATAGAATATTTATATAAT
The DNA here is from genome assembly GCA_013399695.1 of Formicarius rufipectus. NCBI lineage: Eukaryota > Metazoa > Chordata > Aves > Passeriformes > Formicariidae > Formicarius > Formicarius rufipectus. The sequence continues at coordinate 921,881 of VXAU01003369.1, forward strand.
GTAAAACATAACATTTAATTATGTTTATTCAGGAAAGGTCTTAAATGTCACTTAGTAGACTAGGAACATTCAAATTCAAAAACTGTGAAGAAGGTAACAGATCACATTGTTATCCATTCACATGTATAAACCGAAGAAGACAGTGTTGATACCTGTAGGAGAGGATCAGTGCTTATAACAAGTGCTAATCACAGGGCAAAGTAATGCTCTCTTGACCTGAAACTAGTAGCAGTGATGTAAGTTTATGAGGTCCCTGTCAGTGTAGTGCTCTCCAAAATCTGCTGAGGATGGTAGAAGATGAGGGCAGCTGCTACTGGTGCTTCAGCAGTTCACTCCCATGTCCTTCCTTGTCTGCCCATTCTCTTGTCCCACAAAGGAAATTATGATAAAGTATCTCAGATTTCCCAGTCTTACATGTGAACAACCTTAGTCTTGCAGTTAGACAAGGCCAGTTGTTGTAGTAGTTGCTTTAATTGCAGAGAATGGTGAGATATGAGCTTGTATCAATAACCTTCTTGCCTTTACCCAACCTTTCTAAAAGACCTCAAGGAACTCCTACTTAGTTTGAGAATTGCCATTCTTTATTCTTCCTGACTCCATCAATAAGGTCAACTAAATGAAAAAGTTTGTATGAATGAGAGTTGAAAGATCCATCCAAACATCCCTTGTCATTAGCATTCTGGTAGCAATGAGGAAGACAATTATCCCAGAGTACCCCTTGTGCTGACAGCCCAGCTTCTTGGCACCCCAGCCAACCAGTCACCCTAGCTCTGTGCATTAGCTCTGTTTGGGCAGAATAGACCATCTGGAACCCCATCAAAGCAGGAGAACAAAAGCCATGTCTGCTGTGAGGGGCCTTAAAGATCATCCAGTTCCAACCACTCTGCCGTGGGCAAGGACACTACAGAGTGCTAAACCAGGTTGCTCAAAGCCCCATCCAACCTGGACTGGAACACTCCCAGGAATTGGGCATCCACAATTTCTTCAACTCTGATTCAGAGAACATCACTGTCTTTTTTGTCAACTCCAAAATTTGAATACCCTTAGTAGGCTGTCACTTCCCTCTGCACTTGCCTAAGCTCTGTGGGTGTTCAGCACCTCTGCAATTATATGAAATTAATTTCCTAGGAGTGTAAAGGTCTAGTTGAGAGTCCAACAGAAACAAATTCCTGAAGTAGGGTCTTGAGGCACATGTACATGCTGTCTCTGCGAATATTGCGTGGCATGACTGAAAATGAAATTATTGACTTGTAAACCCTACAGTAACACACTATAAAGCAAGATTTCTGGGAGATGTGAAAAAATGTATCATTATCCCAGCCATCTTCAGAAGAGGGAACTGTTTTCTGAGTCACTGTCTAGGGGAGTTATCTGACAACAACGTTTCACTTTCTACAAAGGGTTGGAATAATTACTGAAAAGCAGGACTTTACATGCCTTATAGTAGGAACGAGGCAGGATTTAAGACAAGGGAATCCTCTCAGCATCCTGTCATACATGCAAGTTGAGAGTGCCCAATTCTAAAATGCTGCACAAGTACTTACTTTGTGATAAGAATGATGTTCAGGGATGGCTTATCACTACATATGGCAACATCTCATTGCCAGTTGTTTGATGGAATTTGAACTCCAGATTGAGTGGTTGGCTCCCTGACTGCACTATCATTAGGCCAGTGCCCAAGTGGCCCTGTGAAGCCCAGTCAACAACAGTGTCAGTAGTAATGCTCCTCTAGCAATTGTCTTGGTCATGATTTAATGCTGAACCATGATTTGTTCTTGCATTTTCTTCTGTTTGAGCAGAAGTAGGTGGAGCTGTAACTGTAATAACTTTCAAGAAGAGAATGCCTTTCCTATGTATAATTCCATTGAAAGTTCAGGTTCATTGGACTTCCTGGTTATGCAAGTCTTATTTAGCTCATAGTTATACCAAGGATACTTTTAAAGTGAACTGCAGGTTTCCTGAGACAATGACTGGGGCTTGTGCTCTGGGTTAGTAAGTAGGGGTTTTTCAGGTAAACTTTTGATGGGACTTCAAGTCCTGATTAAGTCCTCTAAGTACAACCAACTACATACAAAGTGTCAAAGCTCCCATTACCATTAATGAAGATCTAGTAAAAGCAATCAGCGAATGATTCAGCTGACCAGCCACTAGGTACCTACTTCATGGTGAGGTGAATTGTTCTTCAGGCTCCAGTGACAGTAATGGGAGGTTAGGACCCAAATGATGCAAAAATACCTAAATATAAATTCTTATTTGAAACTAATTCTTGTACCTGATGTTCCCTTGTTAATGAAGATCAACATGCAATTTTAAAGAGTGCTGTGTTTGACCCATTTTAGAAGTCTGCCTTAGGGGATGCATTAATTTCCACTTATCTAACAGGAAATTAAGTCTATAGTTTAAAGATAACTATAGAGTTAAGCAACCCTAAAGCTCTCCAGTTGATTCAATCCCCATATGGTTATAACCAGCTCCTAAAACCAAAATACAGTTCTTAATATGTGTTATCTATTTCTTAAAAAAAAAGACCTGAAGAAACCCCAACGTATGTATGTATAGATTCAGGCTCAATCAAATGCAGAAAAGGTTTTAGTTTTGCTCCATTTAAAATAAATTCTGCTTTTCATAAAATGCATAATCAGTGTTGTGCTCATTCCTGTAAGATATTGTCCAAGTTAAAAGTTTAGCAGAACAGAAATGGTTGGGTTTTCATGTGTCCTGTACATATAGAGTTAAAAATTTACATCTTATTTCTGTGTTATTAATCAGAAATGCCATGCTTAGTTGTAATAATCTCTTTAATTCCTATCAGGAATGCAAATCACTACACAAAGAAGTGAGACCTGCATGGTACTCTGGGTGGTAGCTGTCAGAAGACAATGGACTAACAAGTTCTATGGCTCTAGCCCAATAAGGCACTTCACCTTTAATCGAGAAAGCCCTTCTTTAATGTATGGATATGGAACATTCTAACTTCTCTAGTTTCTGTAGACATTAATTTAACAACAATGGAATGTAGCAATAACAAGTAGTCCTCAAATGCCGGAATATTGGCTTCTTCTCTTACTAAAAATAATCTTCATTATTCTGGAATAATGAACAGTGGAGCAAAAGGTGTGTGATCAATAGGTCTTTTGTAAGGCAGTCAATATAATTAAAATAATTTTTCATTTAATGTAAAATATATGCCTATATGAAATTATGCAATGGAAATCAAGAACCTAGAGAAGTAAGAACTCTTCATGGTCTGTCTCCAGTGTTCACTCACAGGACTTCAGTCACTACTGAAATGATGCCAAAGAATTCTTTTATGGTCTAATTATTGACAATCATCTGACATTAATGCCTCCATTATCCAGTAGATACATGATTAATTTTACTGCTGGGCCTTATACTTTAATGGAATTCTGGAATGCACATCAGAAAGAATGAGTCAGTGATGGAAATCAATGAACTTTATAGGAGCTCAGATTTAGGGGAGCAGAAGTTGAATCCTCTGGTAGCAGTTTCCCACTGAGGGCATAAAAGTTTGTGTCCACCGTGTAAAGTGGATAACAGAGCTAGAGATGCTCAATTATTTCTTTAAAGAAATTTGCCTGCTCTGGCAGAGCTTCCAAAACTGATCAGCTGCAGAACTGCTGTTCTTTAATCTCTACTGAAAACTGCCTAAGGAAACAACCAAGGAAAAGAAGTATTGGCTAACTTCCAAAAAATTGTGGTTTACTTTATGTTCTTCTCTACATCATCTCTCCCATCACCTTGTGACTAGTGACATCAGGTCTTGAAGGTCTTGGGCACTCGTCAAGACCTGCAGTGGTATCACTTGTTCTGTCCTGATCTTCATCTTCTATAACACCTTCCTGAATATAAATCCTGACATTTAAAATTACATCCTCACACCTGACAATTCTACCTTTTAGGTCCTCTTAAAAATAATTATTTTGGTTTCATGTCAGGAATGTTCTTAGAAAAATCCTTCAACAATTTCACCTCTCCCTTTTTTTCCTAATAAAAGGAAAGTGTTGGCAAGAGAATGCACTTTGGTGCCCAGGTTTTTTTTGTTGTTGTTTTGGGGTTTTTTTGGTTGGTTTTGTTTTTTGTTGGTTTTTTTGTTTTGTTTTTGTTTTGGCTTTGTTTGTTTGTTTTTGTTTTGTGTTTTTTGTTTTGGTTTGGTTTTGGTTTTTTTCTCTATTGATTCAATTTACCCAGACTTGCATACTTGTATGTTATACATGCACATACACACACAAATCTATATTGGTATGAAATCAAGTCCCTTACAAACACTTTTAAAGGTTTCTTTTTATTTAAGATTCTTTTTATATAGCAATGGTAGTGTGAAGATAAGCCTCAGACAAAATGAGAATTCCAGAGGAATAGTTTCCTTGGAACAGCAGGGAAACCACTCAGCGTAAAAGGGCTGTAAACTACAAGCCTGCAAAATAAAACAAAATACTCTCCTCCTGGCTAAACTGGTGAGCCAGCACACTCCAGTTATGTTTGTAATTTGGATGATTGAACAGGACTTTTCAGTATCACTACATGTTTTTCTACCATTACTTCACAATTCTTCAACTATGTAGGACCTCCTGGATTTCAAAATCTGCTTGAGGAGGAATGCAATTGCAGGATCTTTTTATAGACCTGGGTTTGCAGTAAGCAATCTGTGTTATCAGAAGGAGATGTTCTCAGTGGTTGTGCTCCTCAGGTGGGCAGCATCACCAGCACTAACTGTGCTGTAATATGTTTTCAGAAGTGGGGTTAGGAAAGTATGGGGAGCTTTGTGAGCACATGAATATGTATGCACATAAATTGGGTTGAATAAACTCAGAGCTGGTGAATGTGGAAATAGTAAGTCTCTGAATAAGCTTGGGTGAGATAAGGCTGAGTGATGCATCGGTTAATTCCAGTGGCTCAGCGTGATTTTTAATTTGAGGCTCAGACTGGAAAACAATAAAGAACTCAGCTCCATGCTTTACATCATTGCCTGTACGCTGCTGTCAGCGATTACCCAGATAATTGCTTGAGTGCAGCAAAATATTTTGGAATAACTGCTCTAATTGTTAATAATGATATTTTGTCTCAGCAAATGTATCAAAGATCAGTGCCAAGATTTTACATGTTAACTTGGAGTCAATGAAGAAGCACTGATTGAAGAAATCCTTGTATCTGCTTGCTAAAAAGAATACCTGGATTTATATGATGTGGAAAGGCTAATATTTTATTTCTCTGATTATAATCTTACATGTACTTTAACTTCTGGTTTTATAGGTCGAAATTAGCAAATCACTTTTCCTCACGAATAAAATGAACTTCTTACAAAGGCCAGCTGCCCCAGAATGGGATGCCATGCCTGGTCTCCTTCATACCTCTTCTTAGCATTCACATGCAAAGCAGGAGGGCTGATGGTTGTGTTTCTTCATACCTGACAAGAGATGTGAGTCTGCCTGGAGTCACAGTGCTTCAGGTACAGAGTGGCTGGAAGTAATTGTTATTAATAAAACTTTTGAGAGCTCTGCAGCTAAACCTTGCCATGAGCATTATTTCAGGAATGAAAGGACACTTCTTTTGCAGAATGACCTTTATCTTTATCTAGTATCTTTCTCTATATCTAAGTAATTATTCAGTCTTTTAATTTCTGAGGTGTGTTACTATGTGCACATAAGTGTCTGTGCATTGAAGCCTAAGATCAAGCCAGTTATGCATATGTATAACTTGGAGCAATCCAGTGTGGAGAAAACAACCTGCATCTCCTATTCACACCAGGAATGGAATTGAATTAAAAAACAGCAGCCTGCTAAGCTTAGGGAGATCAGAATCCTAAATACCATCGAGCTGTAACTTCACTCATCTGCAGCTCTTGCCAGGTTATCAACCAAGGACCCTGGAAGGAGTGGGACAGCCCCCCCATGCCCCACCTCCAGGGGTCCATGTGGGCTGTGCAGTGCCCCGGAGTGGGAGGTGGCCCTGTTCCACTCTCCCTGTTCCACACTTCATGACCTTGCTTTGGTTTGGCATCCAGCTAGGCAAACCTCTGCCAGCTCTAGGCACTGAGCAGAGCTGGGCAGAGGGCCCAGGGAAAAGGGAGGTAACCAGGTGCTTTAGGGATGAGGGCAGTTCCTGTAGCACAACTTGGCTGCCACAGCTGGTGCATCACCTGGGAGTGGGAACGGATGGGACAAGAGCCCTGTGTGCTGGTGCTGCTGCAGGAAAGAATGAAATGTGGAGATTAACCTGAGGCTTTGGAAATGCATACCCACGGGCAGTGTCCCTGGCTGAGCAGGAACATGACTGTTGACAACTTCGTTCTCTTATGTGGGCTCTGGAGGGATGATAGTTTCAGGGAGGTAGCACTTTGATGAAACCTGCCCGAGGAACAGCATCTTGCTCGTGAACTCTGGATTTTTGCAGTCTTCCTGTATCCAGTCTATCCTGTGCCATTTCCTCCAGGATGGCCCTGCTTGAGCTGGGAGATTGGACCAAATGACTCACTGTGGTCCCTTCCAACCTGACCAATTTTATGTGATTCTGTGATTCCCTGTAGGAAAACTGTGCATCCAAAATGCTGGAACACCTTCTTACCACAAGGCAGGGGCAAGACGCAGTATATTATAGAGACCAGCACGTAGCTGCAGCCTGTTTGGAATTAATCCAAAGCCCATTAACGGCAATAGAAAGATTTCAAATTTCCACTGTGTTTTGAAAACTATTATCCTTTATTTCTGTCTAATGTCTTGTTTCACAGTAGGTGGCATGCACTGTCACAAATCACTTAGAAGAATCAGCAAGGACTTACTTAATATAGAGGATCTAAAAGTGCACATTCAAATGTTTCCTATCTGGCCACAGCACATAAAGCTATTTCTGGACAAATTTTTCTGTAGCTACTCTTTGTTTCTCTCAACAGTTTACAACCTCTCCTTCTGAAGTTAAAATCTCAGACTTAGGGCTTACTGGCACTCTGAAAAATGTATGTTAAGCTATGTATATCTTCTAATAAAATAATGACCCATGTGTATTTCAAGAAGGTCAGAAGTTAATCAGACTAGTTGGGATTGTAAAGGCTATGAGCTGGTAGGGACCTCTCAGATAATGAGGAGCACAACTGTGTGGGGTTTTAAGTTGAATAAAGCTGCTTCTTGCTGTATGTCTAACTCCCAAGGAGAGGGATGAGTCCAATCCTGTTCATACTAACCAGCTCCTTTCCAGCTGTCCATTAATATGCTCTGTACTATAAAGGTGCAAATACTACTGTACCCATCAAGGTACTTGTTCTTTTTGGTCTCTTCAGGTCACATTGTACAGGTAACAGAAAACACCAGCTACCTTCTGCACCAAAAGAAATGTAAGACTAATCAATCCAGCACATAATTTTAGTTAGAAGAGAGTATATAAAACAGGAGCACTAAGAGATGAAGCTTCCCTGCTGCACTGAGCTCTGGGATCTCCAGTGGGCCTGTTTGCCATGTGAGTGGAGGCAATGTCCTTGTATCTTGTGCAAATCCCTAAAATTGTCTACTTGCCTAGTCCTCCATCTGAGTGTTAATATTCCCTTTTGCCAAGTGCTCAGCTGAAAGTCAACAAAATGAGGCTCTTCCTCATGGCAGGTAGTGCCACCAGTGCTCATTCAGGGTTATATCTCCCTCAGAAAAAAACTTCTCTAACCCTACTGGTTTTATTAGGAGAGCAGGATAAACAACTCTTCTCTGCACCACAGAATGTCGCTTTGCTCCTAGTCAGGATAAAGATTAATCCCGAATGTGTTGTGTTGCTGTGTCAATAGCAGGGGGAAAAGCGAACCTGCTATTTCAGCCAGTGAGACGAACCTCCAGACTGAGAGCCCTTTGAGCCCTAAATCAACTTGCAGTTTGGCCTCCAGGGTACCCACTGCTTGGTACCCACATCCCCTCCAGAGCTGCAGTTTTCTCCCACCTTTGACAAGGGAGAAAATATTGGCACAAAATTGAACAGAGAAAGGGAGAACAGAAAACCCCACAAAAGGCAGCTATGAGGAAAGGAAGAACCTCCTGGATTAGAACAAAGCCATTCCTGTGGCTCTTTGCAGGCACAAGAGTGGGATAGAGACCCAGCTTGCTCCTTATGTTGGTGCTGGGTCCCTTGTGTGTGGGCAGATGTTGTTGCTCACATGAAAACATATGTCAGACTCAGGATCAGACTCAAGACTAGCAAAAAGTTGTGGCAACTCAGGCTGTTTGAAATGAATGGAGTATAATGAACATCTTTCCCTAAGCCTGTGACCTGTGTGTGGTGTGCTTCTGCCTGATGATCATAGAGGAGACACAAAACTTATCCACACAACAAATCTATAAAATCCAAAGAGGCAGTTTTGAATAATTTACTTTTGTATCTTAGGCTAATAATTTGATTTTTGAGTTCCCACAATTCAAACACAAAGAAGACAGAAGACTTTTGATGTAACGATTGTCATAAACACACTTCTTATATTTTCTCATGAAAACAATATGTTTTGGCCTTCAGTTTTCTTCATAGCCCCTCTGGTTTTCTCATATGCATCGAGAACCCCTCCTCCCTACCACTCAGACATGAAAACAGAATGTCTGCATGAGGTCAAGTAGATTAGCTGAATAAATTAAATTAGGAAATGAAGAATCATCACTTTTCAAAGCTGGCTTGTGACAGAAGAAAAACATTTATCTTCATTATTTGATTTTTATAATCAAATACACTCAAAATAATATTCTTGAAAAAAAATCCATCACCTAGAAGTCAAGCTGAGTTTCTGCTGCAGTTTTGCTAAATGTACTTGCATAGGCAGGATATATGCAGCCTTGAGTATTTACTTAACCGTACCAGCTGTGGTGGCAGCTCAGAGATGTGCAGTGATGACAGGTGGGCCTCCAGGGCACGGAGAGCTGACACAGGCACTTGTGATACCTTCTGAAAGAGCCCTGCAACGGCACAGAGCTCTCCATTTGAGCGAGAGGCTGTTTCCATATGTCTGCCAGTCCTCTGAGAGACAGAGCTGATGCCATTGGCAACCCCTGGATTCAAAGCACAAATGAGTGACGAGATCTGGGATTAGTTCTGCCTCCCAAGCAGAGGTGGGAGAAAAGGCAGTAGATCCCAGCCATCCCAGTGCAGGACCTGCAGGGTCTACCCAGCCTGGCTATTCCCATTCTCTGTAAATTGCAGATGGAGAACCGTCTTGACCCAAATAATTACAGTTTTAAATTGACAAGGCAAGATTGCCAAGAAACAGAATGTAAAATGTTAGAACACATTTTTTTCATTCATACTTGAGGCAAAGATTTTGTTTCACCTTTCTCAGATGTGTTGCTTGGTTAGACAACTTTATATAAGCCAGAGTTTCTGCTTGTAGCAAGAAGCTTCCAATTTAAATTTGACAGAACAGAAGATAATTAGAAACAAAGGAACAGAGAGATTCCCTGGTAGAGACCTACAGTTTTTTTATTTAGCTGAAACCTGATGTGAAAAACCTCTGTTCACTGTCATAAATTCAGCTCCTGGGTGCAGAAGAACTTTGAGGAAGTTAGTGGGAAGAGAACTAAGCTTCTGCTTGCACAGGTATTATATATGTAGACATTTTGCAGGTGTAAGTAAAATGTATTTGCTGTTGGATTTCAGTATAGTTATAAAATTTTCTCATCTGCTTGGGGTTGGAAACTAATAGTCTTGATATTTGGAAATTTGGAGTTTTGTGAGTCACAAAATAAAACTACTATGCTGTGAAGTGCAGAATACATGTAGAAAAATGCTCACATTAAACATTTTTTATGTTTCATAAAATGCAAGATATTTGTTCTTAAGTGTGGTATAAAGCTTTCTCATATTTAAAAAGAAGAAACTGAGCAAGTGTCTCTTCTTCAAAAAGATCTCATTTACCCTCTTTCCACCAGAAAACCTGAGCAGAATGGAGGCATTGCCAAAATATCAAGGCTAAATAGTGATGACTATTAGGGTAAATTTGCAAAGCTGTGGGAAGGAGAGAAAAGAAATTACAGTCCCCACAAAAGGGTGGGTTTGCAAGATCAGCTACTTGTGCATCCTTCATTTCCTGACACATAAACATTCAGTCCAGAGAGATCCTATACTGCAAATGGTGTCAGCTCAGTTGTCATCTCTACAGCTCATCTGTATGCAAGTCAAGGCTGCTCTTGGTATTCACCGCCTGGTGCTAAAGTTGGTTAATGAGGAAACCTATTGATCTGCAGCATTTTCTTTTAAAAGTTTAAAAGCAAAAGAGAAATGTGAGAACGGAGTAACTTCTCTCATCTACTCCAACATGACAGCTTTCTCATCATCTCTCCCTTGTATGCTATTATTCCTGTGTTCCTGGTGTACTGCACCCTAGAGACTGCAAACATGAAGTGGGAGAAACTCCCCGTTTGTTCATCCCAGGAATGAATATCTGCTTTTACCTTTGTGAGCATGTGACCAGTCATAAAAAATTAACTATCTAATAAGTTTTAAATTTCATATTATCTTTTGAAACTAAAATTTAATTTCAGCATTTCAACAGAAAGCTGAAAATCTTGCCTGTGGGAACTGCTTACAGAAGAATATTTCTGCAGCCCACAGTGATTCTCACTGCATGGCAATATTAATCATTTAGTTAGATCTCTTGCTAATCTCGATAAGACTAAAGAGAAAGGGCCTGACTTTGCCTGCCTTTGCACCAGCCTGGGAAGGGTGTAGCTCTCATTGCTGCTGTGGTGTTCTAGAGATGCCTTTTCTGAAGGAAGGAGTAGTACTGGGGAGAGGAGCTGCTGCTCTTCAGCAATCAAAATATATACTCATCATATGGGGCATGTCAACTGAAAAATTATTGCTAACAAGAAAGGAAGCATGAGAAATATTGACTTCATTAACAATTAAGTCAATGCTCATTTTTCATTTGAGTTATGCATAATGCATTGAGATGTAAAACTCATTACTTCTATTTGTTCATTTTGTATTTTTTAGATTTACAAAACAGAGAGGGGAAATTTCTCAGCTGGAAGGGTAGCAAAACATGAGTGTTTCAGTGTTGAATTTGATTCATGCTTTTTGTATATGTCATGAAGATAAAGCACGTTGAACTGCGCAGGAAAGCAGGAACTGACTACTATGTCTAGTTCTGATCTTTCATTGTGAGCAGAAGTGGGACAAGGAGCCAAAAAATTTCTACTTGTTTCTTTTACTGCGGTGCACACAGACAAGTGACAGGGCACAACAAGCTAATTGAAACCCACCAGATCACATATCCTGTCTGGTAAACATATTTATTTTTTTAATAATTGGACTACAGATCAAAACTGTCATTCACAATTTAGAATAAGGATAATTTTCTCTCCCCAAAACATCAGCTCTTTGGAAACACTGTCCAAGTGTTGTTCCCACAGCAGTGAATTTTCTTTTCATTGTGCTTCTTGGAAATAACTCCCAGTGACTTCAGGACAAACAGGACAGGGCTTGGCAAAAAGAATTTAATCCAGATGCCTATTTCCCTGGCACTGACAACCTCACTGTTAGGACCTTAGGACACTGTCTCTTTGAAACAGTCTGTGGACCCTCAAGAGTTTGTGTGCCATGGAGTACAAGTGCTGGCTCTTGGGTACCCCTGGCAAGAAGTTCACACTGGTTCCTGAAGACTAGAAATGCAATGTGTTGGTATAGTACAGCCTGTCCTGTTTGATGTATTATTAGGTATTATTTCAACATGTATTATTAAACATTCTTCATTGTGTCAATTGTATTATTAGTTATTTTACTATCTGTCCTCATAGTTTCCTTTTGATTTGTTACTAAATTATGGGAGTTGGGGCATTTCATATGGACTTGGCACTTTTTCATTATCACATTGATGATCTGTTCAAGTTTAACTGTGCAACTTCTTAATATGTGAGTCCATTCCTGGAAACCCTTATCCTCCCTGCTCTGTGTCCCTCACTACTCTGGAATGTTCTCTTTCTCCAGGGATTCACACTTTTGAAGTAATGTGCATCTTACTGGGCAGCTGGAAGATGAAGTTACCTGGAACTGTGGGAACTCACCTAACAGGATAATAATTTTTTCAGTGTTAGATATTTATTTAAAATTTTCCTTGATTTTTAATGTTTTACTGCTACAAGTTGATCTTAAGCTGCTGTTCTCACTTTCTTTAGTCTCATTTCATTCTGAGTAATCAAATTTCAGGGAGTAAAAGTTTTTCCTTTCTCAAGTTCTTTGTGCCAACACTCATGGGTAATTTGGTGCCCACCACATGAAGCTGCCAAACCACACAGAAAATCCTATGAGCACCACCAAGGAGTGCAACCTTGGTCTCAGTGATGACGAGTGACATATTGCTTATTAAAGATAACATCTTACCAGCTCTCATCCCTCACTCCCTTTTTCTTTGTGCAGTTTCAGAGCTAGTGAAACAAGGCTTGTCTGTCAACTAGTCAAACCTTGGGGGTTTTTTTTGGTTGGTTGGTTGGTTGGTGGGTTTTGGTTTTGTTTTTTTAAGCCTGCTTAGTTGTAAATCAGAAAGTTTGGGGGGGTGCAATTGCTGTGCATCAAAGGAGCAGTCCAGTCAATGGCCTCAGGCAATGGCCACGCTGGTAAAAACACCACCAAGACCTGGATGCAGATGCTGGACCATTACTGCCTTTGTTGTTAAACTCCTGGGGGGTCTCTGGCATCTGGGACTGCTCTCAAGAAGTGGTTTGGATGCAGCCACACTGCTTCGAAGGCTAAGGATTTTTACTTGCATGGAGATGGCCAAACCATGGCACCTACACACAGGAAAGTGTAGAAATGGCCTCTGAGGAAGCAGTGGTGACTTGTTCGACTTTGGTAACTCCTTAGGGCTGTGCATAAGGTTAATCCAGTGTTTGGGACCCTCTCAGAGGTGAGGACTGTAGCTGAACAGAACTTACTCGTTTTAAAGTCTGACCAGCAAAAACGTCTGCTTTTCCATACTGGAATCAAGAAGTTGAAGACCTGGGTTCAGTTTCTATCTCTTCCTGAACTGAGGGAGATCCACATCCCACTCCCCACTTCCCTCTGAGCAATGTGATCACCAGGCACTTACGCCAGCAGCCACCTTCCTGGCTTCTGCAGCAAAATACCTATGTACTGATCACAGAAGGGGAGCCTAAGGTGGTGGAGATGACACCAAAAAGTGCTTCAGAGCATTAGGCTGATGGAGTGGAGAACAGAGAAAGTAGAAATCTGCTCCCCAGAACCAACTTCCATGAATGAGAATGCCCACAATGACTGTGGCCTTTTGGGGCTGGAGCTTAGGCTGTCAGCATGCAGTCTCTGGGGTTAAACAAAGTTAAAGGAACTCCGTGCATTATCCCCAGTTCACAACAAACTTCTGGCAAACTTCTGGCTCCTGAACTTGTACACTGTGGGATGCGCATATCAGTGCCTGGCTAGGTGTCCACTTCATTGTCCAGGTTACACTGAAAAGGGCACCCAAGTTCTACCTAAAGTGTCAAGGTAGATTTTCTGAATGTTTCCAGGAAGTAAACGAGAACTTTATTTGTCTACAAATGTAGAAATCATTCGGCACAGAGAAGCCCAAAGAGGACATAAAATGTCAGCAAAGCAGAGAAGCCTGTAACTCACCAAACTTTGTTCCTATCCTGTGCAGGTCTCTGGATGTGTCCAACATGAACATATTTGCAGTAAAATGTTGGGTTGTTGTTATTATATGTTTGGGGTTTTTTTGTTTGGTTGTTTTTTTGTTGTTGTTGTTGGTTTGGTTTTTGTTTTGTTTTTGTTTTTTTTTTTTTTAACTTAGATTTATAAAATACTTGTTTGCAGCTAGTTCTACTCCATATTGTTGACATCTTTAAATAGAGGAATGTATTATTAATTTGTGTAATTTTTATTAGTTCAGTAGCTTGCTTGTGAAAGACACTACTGAGACTATAAAACTGAGTTGCACAAAAGCCATTTGGGAATTGAGCTAGTAAACTAAAAGAGATCCTACCAAAACAAATTGAATAATACAGAAATGTTTGTCAAAGCCAAAAGCCAGGACTTAATTTTACATGCTGCCAGAAATACTGTACATGTTTATGCAGTTGATTCATTGAGAAATACTAGGGAAGAGTTGAAAAGTCAATAACAAATAACATATTTTGAATTTTTTTTTCACAGAATCATAGAATAAATTAGGTTGGCAGACACCTCTAATGCCATTGAGTCCAGGCATTACCCCAGAACTGCCACATTCACCACTAAACCATATCCCCAAGTGCCACATGTACAGGTTTTTTAAATACCTCTGAGGTGTTGACTCATCCACTTCTCTGGGAAGCTTATTCCAGCATTTGACAACCTTTAATCTGAAGAAGTTTTTCCTAATGTCCAATCTAAACCTCCTTCTGGCGCAACTTGAGGCTGTTTCCTCTTGTCCTAACATTTACATGGCAGAAAAGACCAACCCCTACCTGGCTACAACCTCCTTTCAGGTAGTTGTAGAGAGCCATAAGGTCTCATCTGAGCCTCCTCTTTACCAGACTAAACAGTTACTGCATCTTCAGCTGATCCTCCTCAGACTTCTGCTCCAGACCCTTCACCAGCTCTATTGACCTTTCCTCGACATGCTTCAGCACCTCCGTGTCTTTTGGGGGCTCATAACTGAACACAGGATTTGAGACGTGGCCTCCCCAGATCACAGCCCTGGTCCTGGTGGCCACGCTATTGCTGATTCAAACCAAGATGACATTGGCCTTCTTGGCCACCTAGGCACATGCTGACGTGTTCAGTTGCCTCTTGACCAGAACCCCCACATCCTTTCCTGCCAAACAGCTTTCCAGACACTCTTGGGAGGAACTGTTGACTCACTCAAGGGCAGAGAGACCTTGACAACTTAGAGGACTGGGCAAACACCAACCAATGAAGTTTAACAGACACAAGTGCTGGATTCTGCACTTGGGATGGGGCAAGCCCAGACACACAGACTGGGGAACCAGAGCCTGAAGAGCATTGTGGTGAAAAGGGCCCTGGGGGTCCTGGTTGGGGGCAAGTTGATTATGAGTCAGCAGTGCCCTGGAAGCCAGGAGTACTAACCCTGTCCTGAGGGGCATCAGTCAAAGCATTGTCAGCTGGGTGAGGTAGGGGATTGTCCCAGTCTGCTCTGCACTGGGGCAGCCTCACCTGCAACACTGTGTGCAGTTTTGGGTACCACAATATGAAAAGGATATAAAGCTATTAGAGAGCATCCAAAAGAGAGCAATCAAGATGGTGAAGGGCCTTGAAGGGAAGGCCTGTGAAAAGCACGTGAGGCCACTTGGCTTGTTCAGCCTGGAGGAATCTGAGGGGAGATCTCATTGCAGTCTACAGCTTCCTGGGGAAGTTGCAGAGGGTGAGGGTGGTGTAGGCACTGATCTCAGCTCTGTGATGCCCAGTGGCAGGATCTGAGGGAACATCATGAAGCTGTATCAGGGGAGGCTTAGGCTGGATATTAGGAAAAGCTAGAGGGTGGTTGAACATTCGAATGGGCTCCCCAGGGAAATTGTCACAGCAGTTTACTGGATATCAGCAATGGCATTTTCATTAGTTCTGTGAACATACTGTTTACTTCTGATATTAATTACAAAATTGCAACATAAATATAAAAATAATTTCAACTAATTGAATTCTCAAACGGCTAATGGATCAACTGGGAAATAATAATAGATCATAGCCCCACAGGAAATGGAAGGAAGTTTACAATGCATTGAGGAAACAAAACAGAGAAAAGAGCATTTGCAGGCCAGGAGGATTAGCAGGAGGCCGTGGAGATTGTTGCAGTGGATTGCTAGTTTACATGCAGTTATGATGAGCCTGAAGTCTTTCTGTGGGCTGAAAGAACAAGAAGGTAATGGCTTTGTGCCAGTCTTACTGACCAACTTGCCACAATGAGGGGGCACCATGGGCTTTGTAGTAAGCTCAGCACTGGTCCCTTGCTGATGATCCACCATGCCATGGCCACCAAAAAACCCCTCTGCTCTGGGTTAGGACTTGTCCCTGTGCAAGGATTGTTCCTTGTGTTGGACATTGTATTGATCTCATTTAACATTTTGGTGTCCTGGGGAAAAGGGGCCATTTTGCAATACGTACTAAACAACGAATCATGCAATCCTCTTGAGAACAGAGCAGTAAGACAAGAGGATGGAGATCAGTGCTACAGTTAGAAAATTACTTAGCAATGTTGCACTTTGAAAATGCAAGTAAACATGTTGAGCAAATGTCAGTATTAAATAAATGAACAAAACCAAGGAACGGTAAATATACATAAGTGTCCAAGCAAAAGCAGAGAATGCACTGATAGCATCTTGAATTTGCAATGTGGAAATGCTGCAAAGGCAGAGCTTCCTTGGGACGGTTGTCCTGGCAGGAGAGGAACAAACATGCTGCAGAGACCAGAGGCTGGAGGCACACTTGCTGTGTCCTGTACTGTGTGAAGAGGCATAAGAGACCCACTTCTCACTTGTTTATGTCTGTGTAGTACTTGGATGTGGGTGGTAATTAAAATGAATCTAAACTATAAGGGAGTAACAGAAAGGAAACAAAACTTTTACTGACTGAAACTGAGCTATGGTTATGTCATATGGAGCAGATGAATAATATTTATGGAACAGTGGAGACAACATGATGACAAACATTTGTGAAATGTCAGCAATGGAAACTCATGGTGTGTGTAGGATCACATTAGGATAGGGGAAGTTTGAAGGAATATTGCCCAGAAGACTTGATGAGAATCTCAGTATGTGAGTTAGAAAAACTAGAGGGAGCAAAGTGTTATGAAATATTTCTGAGGGGAAAATTCTGTCCAGATGGAAAACTGTACCTGGAGCCACAATATTTTCCTTCCATTTTTAGATATGGCAACTATAACCTTCACAGCTGCCAAGAAATATATGGCATATCAGATTCCTGTCTTTTGGAAATGAAGTGACATAAGTTACAATGAAAGGATACCAAGGGTACCTTGGTAAGGATATCTTTAGGGCTTGATTAAATAGATGATACACAAAACCCAGTGAAGACAGATTAGAAAGGAATGTGCAATCATGCAGCAGGTAAAGAAAATGCTTTTCAATACACATATGATGATTTATTGCAAGCTTAAAGTGTGATTAGGAGCGGCGACAAATAACATGGGGTTTTTTGGTGGTTTTGTTTGTTTTTCTTTACAATTGCTAAAGAAATTGATTTCTACTGAAACAGAAAGAAAACTTCAAATGAAGTTGTGGAAGACATTGCTTGGGTAATACACATAAGGGAATATGTTAAGCTGTACAGAAGTGTGTCACTCCAATTGCACAGTCATCTTTGCTGGTCTGAATTAATTTAAAATTACAGAAAACAATAGAAGATTAGTATTTTCAGCATGATATGACACATGTTAAAAAAATGCTAGCTTCAAAGATCCATGCAAGAAGCATTCAGTCTTACAAACTTACAAGAAGTGCCCACCATGCTGCTTCTCCTGTTCCTGTCACTATGGAACTGACCTCCTTGCTTGGGCACTGTTTTGAATGATCCCCCAAAGCTTTGGGACAGTCTGGAGCACACAGCCACTTCTGTCTGAAGCACTAAGTAACCTGTGACAGGTAAGCCCACACAGCATAACCTGATACAGAAAATCCCCTTCATCAGAGAGAGAAAAATATCTGCACAGGGAAGAAGCAAATATTTGTGATGTTGGGGTTTGGGTTGGTTCCAGGTCTGGATAGAGTTTGGACCATTTCCTAGCATGGCCAGCCTGGTTTACACAGCACTTGTTACTTGCCTCAGGGAAGCCAGTATTAGATCCCTGCTGAAAGGGGAGCTTTATTATTAACTAGTAGTAGCATAAGTGATATTTATCTAGGATAAGAGAGCAGTGGGAAGAGATGAATACAAAGGCCAATTTACATCTCAGCTATCATATTACTGTAGAATTCTAAATGGTAAAAATTAATAGTGATTCTAATGCACTTTCCCTGACAAGAGCAGTACAAAATCAGTGTATCTGGAAAGCATAGAAGACAAATAAGAAAATATATTCAGGCCCAGTCCCAGGAGATATCTAATTACTCCTGGAATTAGAAACGGATACTGCAGGCTGCATGGCAAATTACTGTGACAGTTACAATGTGATGAGGTCTCCCAAAAAGTGCTTTCTTAATTATACTGAGAAAATGTGTTTAAATCATCACCATGCTAACATGTCTGGTGAATACTGAGAACTCCGATTGTCCACGACAAACACACGTAGCCAGTTAATCTGTATTCCTACAGATTCATTACAAATCCAGCCCTGTTGCCTTCCAAGGGATGAGGGAAGTCCCTGGTACTCTGTTCTGTTTACATGGCACTCCAGAAGGAGAACAGAGACAAACATTACATTCAAAAGCTCTGAAAAGACAGGCATTTTAGTGTTTACGATAATTATCCCTCATTAGTTTGAAATAGAGTTATGGAAACACTGGACAAAGGAAACACTGTGTGGGATGAAATCACATAATAGGATTAACCAAGGTATCCTATGTTCTTAAACATATAAGTAACTTAGAAAAGAATGGAATATGCAATGTGGAAAAAAAATCATCCTTCTGTAGAAAGATATGGGTGATAGTAAAAAGGGGCTGTTCCTTGCAGAAACAATTTGCATAACTTGTTTCCTCACCCATGTAGCCTTTTGAGTTTCACTTAGCAAAAATGTTTAAAAGAACTGAGCATCTTCCTGAGTTTTGCATTTATGCAGGCAAAGTACCCCAGAGAAACAAAGACAAATCAACAAAATTCTATCAAATAAAAGTGAAAGCCAACTGAAGATAGGATTTTGGATCATGGTTATAGAGATGCTTTCCAGCAGTTGTACTCACTGCTTTGTGACTGATTCTGACTTATTGATTGTAAATCTGAAACTTTCTAAAATATCTTGAGCTGCAGGTGATCCAACAGTTCTTCCCTGGGTGAAAGGCAGCTGCTCAAAGTCAGCTTGTGTGAAAGGATAATTGTTTTTTCCATCTAAGTTACTTTGCACTGGAGAGCTTTTTGAGTTGTGTGTTGTCTGGTTTATTAGTGAAGGTTACTGAAGTAACCTATCCTGTTTCCAGCCTATAATGGAATAACACAGCTTCCCTTCATTCATTTTTTAGGACAGGTTGCATTTTTGTGTTTGTGCATGAATCTATCATGTGCTTCAACTCCTCCCTTTCCTTCTATAGGTCTCTTGGTTAGTATTTCTCTCCCACATGATAATTAACACATTTGACTTCAGGAAGCACGTTTTTGTTTCTCAACTACCTGGAAGCACAGTGGCGTAACTTTTAGACATAAAATATTGAGAATAATTATAATGAAGGATTATATAATATTCCATTTGTCATGAAGATTGAAAAAATTGCATACAACAGATTAAAAATGTAAGATAATGAGACTGCTGAAATTGCAGAAACCCCATTAATCTTGTTAAACTTAGGAAAACTTGATGGCAGTAGATCACAGCTTGTTCTACGTGGGAGCAAGGAAGACACTCTGGAAACTGTGGGTCAGCAATAAAATTCCTTGGGCAGTGTAGCTGAAATATGTAATCCATCATGAAGCTGTCTATAGAACAAAAATTTAATATTCAGAGAAGGTAAATATATTTTTTTTAATAAGAATTTTTTACTTCGCTAGCAGAGAAAACCCAGTTTGCCTTCTATTAGAGCAAGTCCCACATCCAAACCATAAATGCAGCAGATATCCTGCACTCACTGATATACTGGGCAGAGTTTTTCTGTTTCCCCATTTTCATTTCTTACAGTAACTTTCAGTGTATTTGCCTTCAGTTGAGGACCCATTTCATTAATGATGTGGTGCAATGGCAAAGACCTCACCTAAGCAGCTCACTGGACAGGTCATTAACTTGTCTTGTTGGTAACATTTTCTGATGTCATCTCACACTGTTGCCTTCTGGCTGTAATTTACTCTGTCACCTGAAAATGCTTCTGAGGGAGCAAGCACAGCAGGTAGGTCTATCAAACCCTGTGGCTCACTTTAGCACATTGCTGCTGTCAGCTGGGAATGCTGTCAAAAGGTTCAGTGGAGACATGGGGAAAGCAAAGCAGCAATGAGGACATTGTCTAATGGGAGGACAAATCAGACCACTTTGTGTTCGAGTTCAATAATGACAGAAATATACATTTGAAAGGCTTCTGTCTTTTTGTCTGATTGATTGTGGGATTTTTTTCATTCTTGCCTCAGGTTCTCCACCAAGACTTCTATATTTGAGATTTAAGCACAAAGGTATTTTTTCAGCATGAACTCCTTGTTAGCAGGAGCTGAGGATTACAGGAGCTGATTTACAGTCAGAGGATATGAAAAGTATTGCAAGGTAAAGGAAAAGGGCTGAACATGGAAAAGTTGAGTGGCTGTATTTTCCTGATCTGCTAATGCATGCTAGAGGAATAGCAATGTGGATGGTGTGCACATACAAGGGAACTTGGTTGCTGTGTGAGAGCAGATATGGCAAGAGATTGTATGGTCTCCAGTAAGAAGCTATGGAAATATGACAGAAAAGTTTGGCTTGAGGAAGAGAACAAAAACATTTGATT
Source organism: Formicarius rufipectus (assembly GCA_013399695.1). Taxonomy (NCBI): domain Eukaryota; kingdom Metazoa; phylum Chordata; class Aves; order Passeriformes; family Formicariidae; genus Formicarius; species Formicarius rufipectus. The sequence goes on from VXAU01003369.1 coordinate 942,433, forward strand.
TGTCATGGGCAAAGTTAACCTGAATTTGCTGTGGCAATTTAACAGCCGCAAAGCATCAATGACTGTTTAGGAAATAATTTTGATGAAATCTTTAATTGCCATTTCAAGATTATTCAAAAAGAGGAATTATTAACCATCTCTTGAACTCTACAGGATCTTTCTCTACCTTTGCCAGGTCCTAATCTTACTTAACATTAGGGGACATTTTGGAAAGTAAGAATGCTAGGGACAGGAAAAGCCAGATGAGTTTCTATTTCTCACTCTGCTGTTGACATTGAAACTTTGGACAGTTCCTTTAATCTGTCTTTTTCTGTTGCATGCATAGGTAGAATTGGAAAAGTAGAACTTTTCTCAGGAATAGTTTCCATGTGGAATTATAATATTTTCCATGAGCAAAGCATGAAAACATGAAATAGAGATTTCTCTTTCGCCACACTCACAAACTCTGACTCTCTTCCAGCTTTGCAGAGCTCAGAAATAGTAAGAGAGTGTGAAGAAGAGAAGGAGAAAAATATATTTCATTTTTAAAAGTAACACCTTCCCTTTTACATGCTTGACAATTATTTCTGAACACAACACTTTCTCTTGAAATGTAGCACTTCTAACCCTTTCTTACCATTTCACAGCTGGGGAGGCTAAAAGTGAACCCTGTGTGGAGAGTGCACATACTTCTTAATGCTGCAACAGAAAATTTTGGCAACAATCTTCCTGACACTTTTAGAATTTTTTTTCTTTCCATTTTTATAAGCTATGCCTCTGTCTGACAAACAGTTTTCCCTTTTTGGTCCAGATATACTTGTGGATTGAAAGAATGTTGGAAAAGTGTTTTCTGTCTCTCATTGTAGATGTTATAATTTTCTCCAAGGGCTCCTACAAGAACTTACTGTTTGTGAACAGTTCCTCCACCCTGCATAAAAACAATTAGCCTCAGAAGCCAAATAGCCACAGGATCAGAAAGTCAACTTATTGAACCAATAGAAAACTCTGAAGAGCAAAAGTTAAGACTCAGGGTAATATATATATATATGATATATACATGGTCTCCCAGTGCATTATAGACACAATTAGGGTGCCAGCATTCAAGAGCAGTCCAGCTTCAAGTCCTGAGTCTGATTGGATCACAAGTGGCTATTTAAAAACAAACAAAAAACCCCAAACAAATAAAGCCAGCCCAACCAACAAAAAAAACCAAACCAAACCAAAACAAAACCCAAACCCACAAACAAACAAAACAAAAACAAAACCCAAAAAGACCCCAAAACAAACAAACAGAAAAACAAAACCAAAAAGACCCCCAAACAAACAAAAAAACACAACCCAAAAACATCACCTTCTTTAAGAACATGTCAGTGCATGGTCCCCAACCACAGTTTTTCCACGGTTGCATTGCTGAGGCACCCAGCTGAGCTGTGCGTGGTGTTTCTATGCATAATCACAGGACCATGATCTGCTCTGAAGTTGGCAGGTGGCATCAACCACCTGATTTTGTTCCTACTGTCTCACTTGGTGACTGAGAAGCAGTGTAACCCTGCCACTATAGGGTGCCAGTGCCTGTCCATTATGCTTCCAGCTGGAGTAGTGCTTTCTATTGAAACAAAAAGCACATCAGATCCCTGTGAAGCTGGGACTGTGTGAAACTGCAGCTGTGTGAACATATGGGCTGACCTGTACCTGCACATCAGTGCTGTCCTGGATCCGACAGCCCTCTTCAAATCAGGGTAACAATGTGTGTGTCTAATTTGAGTTTCCTTATTGAAGCTAACACATCAAATGTGTGAAGATATCACCCAAAAATGCTGCTTTAAACATCCTACACCATATGTTGACAGAGCATTTTGGTTCAGGCCAAGTGGTTTGGCTAAATAAATGTTAGAAAATGTGTTAGAAAAATGCCTCCTTTTGTTTATCCAATTAATGTAGAGCTGGCAAGTGAATATCTTTCATCTAGGATGGGTTTTACATAATCATTTCAATATTCTATTTTAATATGCCCATGTATCTATGGATAAGTCTTGATTGTTCTCTAGTGAAATATTGTGAATCAAATCATGATGACAGAATCTTGACTATTTAATTAATGTGTTAGCATATAACCATATTGCTTGATTCCTGCAAATGACAAAATTAACAGCTCCATTTAACTATGTTGTTCTCCGTGGAGAAGAGTACACTTAAATGCTCCATGGTGCTATTTACACCTGCTTAATTACTTGTATTTACAAATTGTCTAAACTACCTTGCCACAGAGGAGGATGGGGACCACAGTCCATGAATAAAATTAGCTTCAGACTTCAAATGCCAGCTTGGTACACTCCCTTTGCCAGATGTGATTTGGAAGCTGTTCACATGAGGAATACTCCATGGATACCCATACATCTTGCTGTCTTGAACCCACAGACACCTCAGTTTAGATCAGAATTGTCATTTTAGGTCATGTCAGTAGAGAAAGGGGGTGTTGTAGGTGTTGTCATTATTATGTTTTATGAGCAAGTGGCATTGGAAATGTGGGTCCTCTGCCAACTTTGCCCTTGGCACATGTGTCCCATGGTAAAACCAGTCATGCCCATCCATTTCCAAACCCAGTGCTGAAATGTGTAACCTGTTTTACTTGTCAGTGTGAGTGCTCTTACTTACATTAGGACATCATCTGAATATATTTTAGACCTGGGTTTTAAATTCCTAGGTGACTCCTGACCGTTTAGTGGGCCAAACCAAACTATAGCCCTACACTGGTGAATACCATGCTGGGATCCAAACTTCATGGCTAAGTTTGTGACTTAGCAGTGGCCCTGTTGTACACAAAGTACCAGGATTAGGTCCTATTCATTGCCTATGGAAATCAGGACTCACAGACTCATGACATTAGTAAGCCAGTAAGTTTCTGCCTGTTTTAAAGAGGGCAGCAGTTTTAAAGGAGGTGTTTTGCAGGGCTCACACCGAAGTTCATGGCATGTTTTCTGAGAGGTTGAATTCATCGGTGACAGTGGGAGGAAGAACTAGTACCTGAGAAATTATTTCAGTAGGAAAAATGAAAAACATATGAATGGATGTTTCCATGTGATATACTGATTTTGGAATTGGGCTAGAGGAATATAAGGGATTGACCAAATGCAATAAAAAAAAAAAAAGTATGTATATGCATAGAAAGTAAAAGTTTACTAATAAGTCTCTAGACAATTTATTATTAATTGCCCCATTAGAGTACCCCAAGTGATCAGCTTCCTTCTTGTCTCCTTTGGTAATTCTCAATTGTTTCCTAATACCCTATTTGTAAAAGGGTGAAGAACACTGAAGAGATGTGGTTCAATAACCTTAATGACAACCAGAGAAGTTCTTTAAAGTCACAAGTAGAAGAATAGCTATCCTTTTATGCCTTTGCTTTAGAAATTATATATGATAAAGTACAGCTCCTCTTCATGGATCATTAAGAGCAATTGTATTCTGTAAATCTATTCCAAGACAAACTTGAAGTTCACATACATTTTAAAGATTTTATTGAGTCCTAAATGAAAATACTATTTTATTGATTGAAATCCTAGCATATATGAAAATGAATTTATTAGTCTCATCTAAAAAGCAAATTATTTTCTAATATTATTTTCTATTTCTCAAAACAGAATGTATATTAATGTAATGAAATCACATAAGAAATTAAATATGGGGGTCACAATAAAAATCTTGTACTTTATTAGATATTTGGTGTAGACGTCACAGCTTTCTCTTTTTTTTTTTTTCCCGCTCTCATGAGCAATCACAGCTATAACATCTTCTTTGCAAATGGGAAAAATAGTAGAATAACCAGCTCTGAGATGATTCAGTGACATTTCTTCAGAGGAAACAAACATGAAAAGCATAAGTTCATTCTCTGAAAATAGATAACTGAGAGATGATAAGTTTATGAAATGGTGATGGTTATTAAAACCAGTGTATTTAGCCTGGAATCTCCACTGCTCCTCCTGCACTCTTCTCCTCCACCCAGGACTGGTAACAATGCAAGTTGCTGGGTGCATGTTGAACAGTTGATAACACTGTTAGTGATATTTAGAGCTTGTGTAAGGTGATGAAACATTCAGAGCCTTTTCTGGACCTTCATTCATCCTCGTACCAACCCTCGAGAGAGTCAGAGACTGGTGCTATCTTTTTTTTTTCCGGCCAGGAAAATGAGGAAGTGGGATATTAAAGTGAAAGTGCAGGCAACTCTTGGGAGCAGAGGAGATGCCATCCTGGAGAGAAAATCCTGTCTGCAAGGGCTGGTGTGAGGAAGAATGGAGGGATGGAAAAGGCTCTGGATGCTTTGCCATGTTACAGGAGCTCTAAGTGTTGCACAGACAGTCCATTTGTGCAGTCTCAGTGTCCAGCATGAACTGTCCTGGTCAGGGTGCCAGCACTTAGCATTCAGACAGTTTTGGCAGCTGGGTACAACTCCATGGCTATCTATTCTTTTTCCTCTCTCTTACCCGGATCCTTATCTAGGTCATCTTTCTATATAATGTTGCTTTGGATTGATCTAAGAGAGTATCATTTTCCCCTACCTACTGTAACTGTTCTATTTTGTATAAAGAAGGTAATATGTGCTGGACCAGCAAGGAATACTGCTTTGGAATAAGAGACTGACTTGGTACCTACATGATATTTTGGGTCTGTACAAAGCACAGCATCAACTCTTGGCCCCCAGACAAAGTACCGCTCTCAGAACTGCTGTGTTTTGTGCCTCAGAACAGGCAGGTCAAAAGCAGACAAACCTACTCTGGTGCAGCCCATAGCCAGGTAGGTGAAGCAAAACCATGGGTTTGAATCTTGATCTACAATCCTGTTGACTGTCTTCATCCACAGGACTGCTGACAGCTTTTTGAGTTTGGCTTTGGTTTGGTTCTTTTTATTCTGACGAGAAGTTCTAGGCTGAATCTAAGAAACAGTCCTGATGTGAAGTTTTGTCTTTTTTTGACCTGTTTGCCCCAACAATTTCGGCAGTGGCAATTCACAACAAAAAATGTTTCATCATGAAGCCTCAGGGAAGCTCAGCTTTAAACCCGAGACTGAGGTTTATGGCATTTGCATTAGGATGCCTTACAGCACTTCACTTCCCATACTTACAGTTAATTGCTTTTAAAAATATTGCAGCCAGGAAGAAAATAATAAGTTATGTGTGCTTCATCAAGTGCTCCAGAAACTACCTGCTTTCAAAGGAAAGCAATTTTAGAGGCTCCCATGTAGACAATGGGTCACTGTGCTTGGCAGAGCAGGAAGCATGTGCCAAGGACAAGCAAGGTCACAGCAGAGGAGATGCTCAGTGGCTGAAAGCAAAAGGAGGCATGTGGACTGGTTTCCAAGACCACTGCAGTCTCCTCCCAGCTTCACTGACACTTTTTACTGACAAGCCCCTAAACTAATAAACCTGTGAGGATTAAAATAAGGCTAAAAGGATATAAGCAGTAGGTGCCCTGCCCTTGCCAGCAAGGTAGTCCTTGCAGACCGGTACCTGGGGAATGTTGTGTTCAAAACAGTACACAGCATGGTGAAAGCATGGTGCAGCCTGGCAGCACTAAGAAGGAGCCTGTTGTTGTTTCAGACAGCCACAGCTGTCTGAAAAGAGACCAGCAGCAGAACTACTACAGGTACCAAAAACAATGGTTGAGAGTCACAGCTCTGCCTCCAAGCATGCTTTGGTGTTTGTGCTTCACTGTTTTCTCACAGAAAGCCAAACTGTGATCTATAATGATACTCTGAGAAGGATTAGAGCAGACAGATTATCACCATCTTCTTTTACTTCCCCCAGCCTTTAGAAGGAGGAGAGACCCTGCAGGTAACTGTCTTTTGAGAAGTATGTTGGATTTCCAGCAGCAGCAGATGAACTGTGAAACTACTGATATAGCTGGTGTTTTTCTTACAGAAAGGTCCTGATGTCTGAAAATTAGCTAAAAATAATTCCAAATCCTATGCAGAGCTCGTAATACAGTGAAAAACATTTCTGATAAATGTATGAAATCTGAAACACACCTCACATGTGGCTGAACTCTCTTTGTGTTTCTTTATTTTTCCAGGAATACTGTCTTTTTATTAGTATTAACTCAGTATTAAAGTTTGGACCATGAATGAAATTGTCTTGATAATTAAATACAATAGTTTGTGGCAGGAATTAAGGTGGTATGTTGGCCATCCAGGGATGCTGGGCTTGAGGTCTGTGGAATAGAAGATGACAAGTACTGGATGATGCCCCAGGTTTAGGGGAAACATACAGAAAGCCATTCATTTTGGGATTCTAATAATTAAGAATTGTAAATTGAAGACAAGAAAATGTGAACTGGATCTCTGGATATTGTTTGCAAACAATAATATGGGAAAGGCTACATCTAAGCAAACTCTTTTCCCTCCTTGCTTGGTTTCTACACAAACACTATTTGACAGAAATGGACATCCCCATGTGTCAACTTCACAGTATAGTCTTTCCCCACAAAGGGACTTTCTTTTTGCAATTAATAAAAACTCTGCTCTGCTTGGCAAACAAGGGCACTATCTGTGTTGAAAAACAGTATTTTAATTATATATTTTTAAAATGGTAATTTGGTTTTGGGTAATAAACCTTGCTCCTCAATAGGGTGTAACTATTCATGTATATCAAAAACTTCCTGGTAGCCTCTGCAGTTCTTCAAGGCCAGGTCTGATGGTCCTTTCTCTCTCAAGCTGAGGGCCTTGCTGGCTAATTACCTTTGCTATTCTGTGATAGAGGTTTCCCTTTCATTTTGAATGCTCCTAACTGATCTGCTATCTCTACCACTATTATCTCATATTTCAATATCTCTTGATGCTCCCCCTTGACACTGCAGGAAAATGCACGTAATGGAGCATGTTTTTCTTTTTTCCTCCATAGACCTCCTCCATATGATTTGGCAGGAAGGCTGCCAGTACGTGCCCAGTGGTGTCCAGCACCTGTTCAGGCATCTGGTTTGTCCTTGTTTTGCTCTGAAATCATAGAATGATAGAAAGGTTTAGGTTGGAATGGATCTTAAAAGCTCCTAGTTCAAACCTCCCTGCCACGGGCAGGGAACCTTCAACTAGACCAGGTTGCTCAATGCCCCATCCAACCTGGCTTTGAACACTTCCAGGGATGGGACCTCCACAGCATTTTTTTGTAACCTGTGTTTCACCAACCTCACAGTAAAGAATTTCTTCCTAATATCTAATCTAAACCTGTCCTCTTTCAGTTAAAAGCCATTACACCTGTCCTATCATTACTTGCCCTTGTAAGAAGTCCCTCTACAGCTTTCCTGTAGCCTCTCTTGGGGTGCTGGAAGACAGAAATGCGTGAGACCTTCTCCTTTAGCAGTTCTTAAAAGTGAAGCCTGACTTTCCCATCCTATGCTCCAGCTCTTGGATAACTAAGCAGGTTGTATCATGGATTTGAAGACCTGAGCAAGACCCGAGGTGAAGATGTTTAGAGGATGAATTGGGTAAAGGGAAGTGGGAAGAGAAATAGGAATGAAAGGGGGAAAGGAAGGGGGAAATAACTATCTCAACTGCTTGTACAAAGCGTCTGAATGAATAAAAAGGACTTCATATATACATGAGGCTCTTCTTTTTAGGCTATTTTGGAGAACTGTGAGGGTCTAGGTCCTGTCCCTGTGCCCTGTGAGTCTGGCCTAGCAACTGTTTTTGTACTAATCACTCCAGAAGGGCTCCTTTACTGGAGCATGAAACCGAATGTGGTAAGTGGTACTCTGCCCACCCCTGCAAAGAGCTTGAGGTCTCAATAGGTAAGGCAGGTGAAGTAAGGTATCATGTTCCTAATAATGTTTTTTGAAGGTCGTAAGGAAGTTAGAGGAAGTCCACTGTTGTTACAATCAATTACCATGCATCTTACTTCCTTGTGTGTACTTAAACACCCAAATTCTATACTTTTTCTTTTATTATGAAAAGATTTTTCCCCATTGAAGAACATATGAAGCAATAATTAGCTTTCAAGGTTCATTAAGTGCCGAGCTTCTGTCAAAAATAATCACATGTCACTTCTTAAAAACATTTTAACAATGATGAAACTACTTTAGTCCAGCTATTAAGTACATTTTAAACAGCTTTTTAAAAGTTATAAATAACTTAAAGCCAGCGAAGAGAATATAGAAAATGGGATCAGCAATCAGAATAAGGCCTTTGTCTTTCTCATATCACAGTAGAAGAGTCAAGATGCAACTGTTTAAATTCACATCTTAAAGTCAAGCATGGCAGGCTTCTTTAGTTTCACTGGTTTCTAGTAACATTAAAAAGAGTTAGCTTTTCTGATTAAGTAATATTTAAAACAACCATCTAATTTTAATTTTTTACCAATCATATTTCATTACAATACAAAAAATCCCCTCCCTTGACCTCTAGCCAATCTGCTTTGGATGCAGCCCAGGACATGTTTGGTTTTCTGGACTGCAAGGGCACATTGCCGGCTCATGTCCAGCATCTCACCCACCAGTACCCCCAAGTCTTTCTCCACAGTGCGGCTCTCAGTGACTTCTCCTAGTACTGAAGGAGTATTATTTTATAATTTACTTCTTCCTTTTTTTAAGTAGTTTTATTGATAGATTTTTATCTGCCCCTTCATTTGCTGTGCTGCTAAATTTCCTATTTCCAAAACTAATAGATTTCCATACTCACTGCTCTATAAAACAAACAAGAGGTATTTTCCTCCCATACATGTTATTAAAAAATTATTTTAATCTCAGGGAAGCTTCTAATGCCTCCTTCTGCATTGTAATTATCATAATTATAGAGCAGTGACATTTGTAAAAAGGAGCAATTCAATTAGGAATACCTGACTATTCACCCCAAGCATTGAAAAGGTGAAATTAAACAAAAACAAGTTGTTCTCTTGATTTGAAGGCGTAACACTGTTAAAATGACCAGGAATTGTTATGGTACAGTTGAGAACAGATGGGTAATAAATGCAGGACTCCTACGCCAAAAGGACTGCAAGTGCTTTCCCATGCCCTGGGTCCAAGGTAAGTCACTGGGATGCAGCACAGATGGATTTGGCATGGAGGCTGCCAGTGGGACCTCCATCTCACACGTCCTGACTTCCTGGAGGGAAGCAACACCACCCCCAAACACCACACCTCTAAACACTTGTCCATGTGTGCAGTAAATCTGTGTGTCCCCGGGTGCTCCCAGATCATCCATAGTTTGGTGCTGGAGTTTCAACACATACTCTCAGCTGTGGTAAGGATCAATTCCCTAGTCAGTTCATAGCTTATTCTAATCAGGCACCAGTACAAGACATGCAAATACAGCACTAACAACTCTATTAAGAGCACTTTTATAGAAATGCACTTCTGTTAACAATGTCATTGACATAATAACAGCTGCAGAGTTTTCCACAAATATTAGAGGAAACAAGCAATATTCACTTATTCTGTTCTTGCTCTTTGACTTTTTTTTTTCCAGGATTGATTGGTTCTTTACCATTTACTGAACAGAAGCCAAATTTATTTCAGACTTTCAAACTGAAAGAGAAGATCCTGGACATCACCAGATGGCTCTGAGACATCACTTGATGGTTTTACAAAAAGTCGAATCTTTCCCTAGAGAAAAAGGATGGGAATCATTCTGCTGTGCTCTGTTTCATGTCAAGTCACGCAGCCAGCCTACTTCCTGGCAAATTATTAAATATTTTATTGCCATGAGTAAAGACAAGTAGCAGGAAAGGATGTTTTAACTCAGTTGTAGGAACAGAGACTATTTCAGCAGGAGAGTCGGTCATACTTTTCATTCATGCCCTGGACATGGATTATTGAAGAAATTGTTCAAAATCAGACTCAACTGAGAATCCTCAGTTTGCAATTTCTACACTGCCAGCTCGGTCTGACAGAGCCATTGGCGATGCTCAGCTCTGCCCTGGCTCTGCTGTGCCTCCCTCCAAGCTGTCTGCTACCTCCCCTCTCTGTGCAAGGGCTGTGGGCAAGAGGCTGAGCACCCCCAATACTGGGTGGTTGAAATGGGAAGGCTTCGGCAACCCAGCAGACACTTGGGACTTGAATTTGCATCACACAAGGAGGCTGTGTCTCCTTCAAACTTTCAGGTACTTCAAATAGCCCTTCACAACAGTGAGAGATGTTAATCCTCAGGCAGGAAAAGGCAGAAGAAAATTCCTTTTTTCTTTTAAGATTATAGGAAACTAATCTTTTTACCTTCTGCATTTAGCTTCATAGAGGCTGCAGATATGAATGTTACAAAAGACACTTTCCAGTGCTGTGAACTTGACTTCAGAGCCTACTTGGCACTTGATGTCTGCATGTGATTTGCAGCTTCAGAAGCACTTAAAAAGGAATGAGATTTATAATAATTGGTACAGAAGTATGCTTTTCTCTACTGAGACATTCTCACTTGACAGCTGAGTTGATTGCCTGAAAAACACCTACATGATAAGGCTCTCACAAACTGCTGCTTCATCACCTTTATGATGCCAAGGGGGAGTGATGTGGCCATCCCCAGCCAAACGAATTCTTCCTCCACATTCACATGGCAAATATCCTAGAAGGTCAAATCATGAAACATTTGTGTATCTTGAATGTGCTGATGTATGGCACTTATTTAGACTGCTCCAACCCTACTGAAAGTCTTGGAAAATTAACTAATTTTTTTCACTGGGGCTTCATCTTGTCACCAAGGCATTATTTCACTCCATTGTGATTTGCCAGCTTAGCAAAAAGAAATACTGTGCACATGGTCCCTGCTGACTAAGTCCCCAGCTCACTGTTCCATCCTGTCCCCCTCTTTGCAGGACACATCACTCTACTTTCCCAGGCTATGACATTATCCTCATATTTTTCCAAGTTATTGGAATTAAAAAATCACAGAAAGTCACAATAATGTTTCAAGTCCCTTTGCCCACAGGATACCCCGTGTGGATGCTCTGCTATGTGGATCGGGCCATCCACTCCATAACAGGCTGGCCCCGGAGGCCAAAGATCGAGATAATGTGAGTAACATAGATGTTCAATGCCCATTGAACCAGATACATTTATTATTAAAATAAGAAATGAGAAATGCTGAGAAGATGACCTAGACAGAGCACAAGGAATTAAAAATTGCTTGTTTCCACTGTAGAGACTGTTGATGGATCAGGACCTCTGTGGAATGCTTTAAATAATTTTAATATTCATATTAAATATACAGAATATAAATATGCAAAAATTAATTATGGTGTGCAGTATAAATAGTTGTTTAATCACAGTGCATCTTCCCTGGCTATTTAAAGTATTGTATGAGTATCCAGGATATACTGATAAGTGTTGCTTACAACCTTGATGCTACAGCCACTCAAAGTAGGACATTTTTAAAAAAGCAAACATATTGCGTATATTGGTGACAACAAGAAGTCAGAGGATCAGTGCCAAGTAATTTCAAGTTACCTGCAAGAACTGCAGCATTCAATGGACTATTGTGTTAAATACAGCTTGAAAACTTATTCTCAGGTTACTTTATTCATAAGCGCAGCCAGGGGAAAAAACACAAGAAGAGAGAATAGCAGGAGCTTGGACTGAGAGTACTGTATAGAGCAAACCAAAAATGCTTAATTTTAGCCTATAATGAAGAGATGTAGTTTAAAATCACTATCCATAACATTGTTCTTTATAAGGAAAGAGAAGCTGGGAAGAAGTGGTTGCTGAATCATACTGGCTTTGTTGACCACTCAGAAATCGAGTTGGTTGCTGAATGCAATGAGTCTCTTTCCAGGCACCTTGGAAGTGTGAAGGGGGATTGTTGCTGTAATTGCACAGCACAGGCAGAACACAACTCCTCTAGGCCTCCTGAGGTTTTATGATCATCATCTGTAATTCCAGAACCTGGAGTCAGAAGCTGTATAAGGTGATTAATCCTGAGCCTGGAAATAGCTGGGCTGTATCAGATGTGCTTGCTCACTTCTTATGCATCTCTCTTTATTTTTGTACATGTAGTTCTCTGTACAGAGCATTGCCCTAGCACTGGCATAGGGATGTTGTCATGTCAGATTGCATTTTATATAAAAAATAGATTTCTAAACTCCATTGTTGTGCTGAATAAAGACTAAAATAGTGAGTCTCGCATTTCTAAACCCCAGGTGAACACAGGAAGAATTTCATTTCCTTCTAAGTCTTACATGTAAGTCATTCTTATGAAGTTTTGCAGACAGATGCATGTACTTGGTGCCTGAGGCAATAATTTCTCAATCTCTTAGGCAATTCAAATTTTAAACTTATTTTTCAAAATATGTTTGCTGTGGAAATTGCATTCAGAGTGTGATGTGTCTGTTGCCATTCCCATTTGTAAAGTGAGACTTGGCAGACCTCAAGAGCTGCTCTTCATAGAAAAAGTGTCACCCCACATCACAATGTTGCTTTCAGTTTTACTTTGGTACAGAAAGAAGGTACATGAATAATAAGCCAAATTTTCTATCTGCACATGAAATGCTTTTGCTCTTGGGCCCATTGCACAAAGTTGACCAAATATTCAGAAAAGTATAGTAAATTAGTAGGTCCTAGCAATGGAGATGTTATGAAGAAGTTAATACACCTTAAATAGCAACTTTTCCTTGTATTTGTTTATGTTGGACATCTGGGACTCTGGTAGTATGTAGGGATGTACTGGACAAGCAGGACAATGACCCCAAGCTGCTCACATTGATGGATCTACCCTGTTATGATTCTGAGTCTTCTCAGTAGTACTAATTACTGAAAATAATAATTAATTTTCTGTGGATTTTTGTGCTAAAAAAATGCCATAAATCAAACTTGGCTTTTTTCTTCTATAAAGGCTGCATTGTGCTGTTCAGTGGTTGTCTACTCTGATGAGACACTTACTGGACACAAGTCATGCTGCTGATCTCACAGCCATTTTCATCACTATTTGTGAAACATAAAACTGGATCAGTTAAATGTCACATATTCTGAATTTTTGTCTTATACCTATATCTCAGTTTGAGACAATTTGGAGATGTGGAGACCTTGGACAGAAGTGTCCTCCCTCAGATTCAATATCCCTGGTTTTTCCAATACAGAGACCAAATACACCTGTATTGTGGCAGCATAGTTGGCTAATAAAGGGTTACACAGACATGCTGCAGGTGGCTGAGAGGGAGTTTGGGAAACATTGGATTCAGCTGGTCTGAGTTGCTGCAGCTGTACATGATAACAGAATGTTGTGATTAGAAAGGCATGAGAGAAGGTGGAGTTTTCCCTTAAAGAAACATCCAATAATATGCTTAGGTTGCAGAATATGTATTAGCTCATTATATGCTATATAAGAATGTAATGTGTGAATCAATAAACCGATACTTGCTGATCACTCATATTGAGAGAACAAGTCTCCCTCACTGCGACACTGTATGTCAGTGGAAAAACAACTCTTTACCAAGAAGAGTGCTAATAACAATACTGATAAAACTGGGTTAAACCAATTGATGAGGAGAAACTTCCCAAGCCCCACCGACTGGACCAATTGAGATGGTGGCTGACCTTCCCCATCCAGAAAAAAACACACATGGCCTCAGGACAGAGACAAGATGGGCCACCCTTCCGCATGGTTCGCCTCTCCCATACCCAGAAAATCTGCAGGAACAGTAGGAGAGTCAGTGCTGAAAGGAAACGACGTGTGGCTGGGATTCAATATTGGCAGATGCTTGCATGGTTCTGGAGTGAGGCTGTGGTGCTGCTATAGGCAGTCAGAGCAGGGCTGTGGCTCCCCCAGATGACTGGAAGGATCTGGAAGATACCCATGGGAAAAAAAGTCGAGACTTGGTTGTTGCAATCTCCATGTTCATTGGTCAGAGTGGTGGTTGTGGTCCTGTTGGAGTGGTGGCCACAGTCTAGATCCATTGAGGTGGTGGTGGAAGCCCTGGGTGGTAAGGAAGGTCCATGCAGAGAGGGAAGAAAAACCCATGTTCTGTGAAGTCTGAATGTAACTTTTATTTGGTTTAGGCTAGGTGGGAATGCCCCTGGTACCTCTCCTGGGATAGGGAGCTCTTCACTGGATGATGTAATACTGGATCACAGGACATTTCAGGAGTCTTTGACACCTTATAAGGTGCTACAGCTGCCTGTTACATCAGCAGAGGTGGATCCATTATGGGCCCTCAGCAGAGATGAATATCTTCAGGCTGTGTGTGAATGGTCCCAAGGCTTGCCTGAAGGGGAGCTGTCACAGCTGAGTAATTTGTGTAAGGACAAGAAAACACTACCTGTCCTATGAGGATTTGCCTCTTCTTATCTTGTTCAACAGCCAGGTTGTAGTCTGAGGTGGCAGGTGTGCACACCCTCAGCACCTGGGTGGCCGCTCTGCACTCTGTTAGCAAAGCACGCTGCTGATTGAGCCATCAGCACCAATAGTCCATCTTACAGCAGGTAGTTGAATGTTTTGGTCATTAATCACTAGCAGTTCACTCTCTTTAAAGAAGGAAAAACACCAAAAAGCCTTATTTGGAGAAAAGGTGAACACCAGAATTTTTGTGTAACCCAGGACAACCCACCTCTAGCTGCTCAAGTTTGACCTCACTGATTGACAACTGTCTCCGTATTCATCTTTGCACACAAGACCTATGAAGCTACCTGCACAGATCCCCTCTTCCAAGGACCCTGACTGATATATCCATCCCCTGTTGAAAGGACAGCAACTTCATGGTAACTTTTTTCCCCACATGTAGCTAGTACCCAAATACATCTCTGTAATTCAGGGTGTCAGATCCCTACTGATGTCCTGACACTTCCTGATCCAAAGATGAAAGAGTCAAGAATCACTAGCCTAGTATCAAACTCTTCTTCCTAATGTATCTTCTCAAAGAAATTCCCACAATGTATTGCTTCTGCTCAATACTAATGATAAACATTATTAATTTGTGGTCTTTTCCAAAAGGAATCTAAGAACATTTTATTTACTGGACTGTGTACCCACCCGTGATCATTTCATCTCTTAGCAGTGCAAAACCATTTCTGAGAGAATACAGGAGCTCACATTATGTATGACAAAGCAATTTGAAATAGGAAATAGACTGTACCCAATTGAAATTATAAAGATATTTAGTCAGGAAGAATATAATTACCTAAGATGGAATTTGGCCAAGAGATGAAAGCTAATCTTATTCTACCCAGTGGCTACCTCATCTCTTTATAGAAACATATGTAGAGATATGAAACATTTATGAAAAATAGCTTATTATTCCCATCCCTCCTATTATCCTCACACATACACACAGATAATTTACTCTTTGATATAAGGATTTGCTCTTATTTACTTGGCAAAGTTGCTTTGGAAGGTAAGAGTGGGAAACTTGCAAATATAAAATATATAGCAGATACACCATCAAAGACTGCAGAGACTGAAGAAGGAGCAAAATGCAGGAGACAGTGCAAAACTGTGCTGCAGAGCAGTGGAGCTGCCTCACTGAATCCTCCACTAGGAAAAAGGTAACAGCTTTTTACCCTTTTCTCATTTCCACAAGCATCTTTCTGGACCCCTTGAATCTTCACAGATACTCTCCCAAGGTAATTGAATTTACCAGCTTATAACTACCCACCTATGTACAAGTTACCCCTTGACAGGAAATGGGACTTCTCTCAGCATGGAGACGTGGTCATCCTTCTGTTAAGGCAGCTGAGGCTCACACCAAACCTTCTCATATTTTCTTTGCAATTAAAGTATTGCTTTCCACTGCACCTTCCCAAATGTTTTAGAGCTCTTTCGGATTTTACTCCCCTCTACAGCACCGAGTGCCTCAGTTTGCCTACAGCATGGGACAACAAAATACAGCTCTAACAATTACCCTTTTATTTTTAAAGTTTTGCTACAGTACAAGTCCAACTGAGTTTTTAGAAGAGAAGGTACCTTTGTGAATGGCAAAGAAACTTGTCTTTATTTCATAATTTCTGACTTGACAGTAGCCAGATTTACGGTGAAGAAAAGGACTATACATCATGTAAAACAATTTGCAGCCATACCTTAAACCAGCTATCTTCAACTGTTACATGGAAAAGCAGAAGTAGAGAGATACAGAGAGAGTCCATAATTTGAATAACAAACCGAACTTTCCTCAGATACTCGTGGTTACAACAAGGAATAATGAAAGAATATGCAAGTGTTATACAGTGTTACCTACAGCAACTGAGTGACTAAGATGCTTATTGTTATGTTAAGTAATCAAAAGTAGCTGCAGTCTCAAAAGAGTGGCAGATCAACCCTATTTAAGCATACTTTTTAAAGTGGCTGTTCATCAGCTGTTTTTCTGTAGGAGGAATCAATTAGTAGAACCAAATTGTAGCACTGAATAGTACATCAGCAAAAATAGATGAAGTGATCACAGCATCAGCAACTGTCATCTTCTCCCTGGAGAAACACAGGCAGTTTTTAGCATCTTCATGGGCTGTAAGGGACAGCGTGGAAAGGAGTGATAAATGCATGTTTCTATGTCTTTTAGCCTTTTGGTAGTAACACAGGCTCCTCTCTGCTGCAAGAGAGGAGCCCGGAAGAGGAGATACAGGGACTCACTGAAACAACACCTCAGCCTTGGCCATATTGACCACCATCAGTGGTCCACTCTGGCATCCAATGGGGAGATGTGGAGACACACAATCTATAACGCTGCTGACTCCTCTGAAACCGCACGCAGAATCAGCCTGGAGGAGAAAAGAGAATGCAGAAAGAACCGTGCCTTGACAGTGCCACCTACGGAGACTTTCTGCTGTGCCTTTTGCAGCTGGACTTGCCTATCTCGCTTTGGCCTTATCAGCCATCAGCCATCAGCAAGCATGGGTAAAACCCTCCCAAATCCTTGTTTGCGAAGTCTAGTCATGATAATGATAACACAGGAGAGCTGAACTCTGATTGCACTCTGTTACTCTGATAGTGAATTGTCAAACAGCTTTGATTACACAGTAAACTATATACTTACCATGCCAGTAATAAAACCTTGGTTAATTAAGGTGAATTTCTGGGGTATAACAATTCTTTCAGTCAGAGAAATGAATTTATGAAGATGAAGTGATCTGTCAGAGCATCTCACTATGGGTTCAGTGTGCTCCACTTCCATGATTACCTCATCTTTTCAGGAGTAGGTGCATGGGGAGAGTTTCCCAGTTTTATGCTCCACTGTAACATAAGGCCACATTCAAAAGAGATTAGGAAAAACGAATCTAGACTTTCCACTCCCAGGGCAGAATCAAAAGCTGTGTTATTTTTCTCCACTCCTTTACTCAACATGGTTTTAAACCCTGCAGGTAATATAATTTCTTCCCTTCTTTGATTGTACTTTTGAGTGTAATTTTCTTTAGACTGCCCTAAGCCCAGGCTAAAATTCCACTCCTGATGCTTCCTTCCCTCTTGACTTCCTACCAATAACCCTCTAAAGCTTTAACAGGCTTGGGAAGAACACTGCCATAAGACCTTCCTTGCTTTATTGTACCACCCTAGGAGCAACCTCACACACCCCAATAGCAACTGCTGCCCCAGGGAGTGAAGCACAGAGCTACACCAGAAATTGCCCTCGACCTCCCACAAGCTTTGTGGAAGGGCCACCCCTGAAGAGACAGTCACTGGACACAGAGAAAGGACCATAGGTGTGTAAGGAGATAACAGACCCTCTTATCTGCTTGTTATTTACTTAAACCTAGTCATCTGTTCTGTGTTACATTAAGCCAGAGGCAAGGAGAAAAGCAGTGGTAGGACAGACCATGTTCTTCAGGCTTCTTATTGAACACAGCAAAGGTAGGCAGGGGAAAGGTTTTTCATATGGGCCACTCAATGTTATTGAAGACCTATGGAGTGTACGTGAACCACTGAATGTGAAATGTAGATTTTAATTTGGTAATTAATTAAAGTATCAGCTCGTGATTTTCCATGCCATGTGCTAAGTTATTAGTCTTTGATACTCAAAGGTGCTGTTGAAGCGCAAACATACTGCTGCATAGACTTAGGAAGGCTTGTGCCTTGTTAGTAATAATAATTATGACATGAATTTGGCCTTTTTGCTGAGAAGACTTTTGGCACTACAAGTTCACACATCCTACAACCCTTAGACAACTTTTGCAGTATGCAGTTTGGAAATCATTTGTTATACAAATACCCATATTTTTGCAAGGGAAGGGCAGGCTTTTACTAGCTGTTGTTAGACACCTGGGCATAATGGTAGTGAGACAGACTGGAGTACAGTGGTGTGTCTGAAAAAATCTTGCTCTCATCATAGGTCTCTGGATGAAGGGCACCCCTGCACAGAGAATTAGGAGGCAAGCTGTTGGGATGGGATGGGCACAGCAGAAAGTTAACAGATGCTAAGGTTGATGTAAATGTACCCCAAGCTACCCATTCAGCAGTGCATATCTGTATGAGCTCTTCCCCATAGCAATGTAAACTAGATCATCTTTGCTTTATTGAGGAATGAATAATCTCACTTTTTTTTTGTTGAGACAAAACTTTAACAAAGGCACCTACTGAAAAAAATTACTTGCATGATTGTGTAGGTCCATCTTATTTCCACTGGCCAGTCTGTTTTAATAAAAGCTGATCATAATAAGCTAATGCAAAGATCCCCTTTTATAAATGTTTATCTTGGTACAGAAAATGTTGTGATGCTAGTACAGACAGCAAAAGATAATGGAATATTTGTAATGTGTTTGTTTAGCTAGCACAAACAAAATTGATACAGCAAACTTGTGCCAGGAAGATGGCTTTGTTTTGATAAATTATCTACAGAAGCCTTGTTCGCTAAAGGTTGGCTGATCAATCAAGCCTCCCTCTGTTATTTTATAGTGTCTGCTGTGCAGAGATATCTGCACAGTCACATAAGATCTACCTCAGTAGCCAAAGCATTCTTGCTCTTTGATGTTACTACTTTTCATATACTTTTACCGCAAATCCTCCAGAACAACTGAGAGCAATAATTGCTCTAACAGCAATCTTCTTCGTTACCAGCTTAGTATTTTGTAATTTGTAATTAATTTACTACCAGTTGCCATCAGTACAGATGAGGATCTGAGTCCATTCCCTAAGCTCTGCTCAAAGAACAAGCCTGCAGTTCAGAGCCTCATCGCTTCTCCTGTCAGGGGAGCTCCAGGCACAGGCACCTCCACTGGGCCCTGCAGAGGCCTGGGATGTGTAACCACTTGAGAAATTAAGTCAGAGCTGGCAGAGGAATGTAGAGGGGCATATTCATAGCACCTTATAAGTACCTAAGTTAAATGGTATGAGTCCCATGGCATCTAAGTTCAAGATAATGTTAAGAAATTGGGAGGATTTTCTCTGAGGCTCCAGCTTCTGACTCCCTGCAGATGCCGTGGGAAGAATGGATTGGGATCCCTAAATCAAACTGTTGCCAGCTCTGTGACAGACTGAGCTGTCTGTGCTGCCTTGAGCTCAGGCACTGAAGCAGTTGCAGTGTGTCAGAGAGCTGCCTGCACATGGAAAGGTGAAGCCTCCCAGAAGAGCTCTCAAACTCTTCTTGCTGTTTCCTTAAATCCTATTTGTGAACTAGGAACCTGAACTTGGCTGGAGTGGATGGCAGGAAAGAAAGTTTCAGGTGTCCCTGGGTGGAAGCTTGCATGAATGTAACCCCCAAAATCTTTGAAAGTGATAGGCAAGTAACAGCCCAAACCATTTTTACTCTTTAAACATAAGACAGCTGTCAGGAGGAAGAGGTGATGCCTTGGGGACTGCAAATGGCAAGCAGATGTGATGCTCCCACTAATTGTCAACTGGTTTAACTTCTTCTACTAATCTCCTAAGTGCCAATAACGTCTTTGTAACCCAGACACCATAGGAAATATGTTTCTGCATAGTAAACAAATGGGAAAATTCATCCAAATAACTGAGTCTCCAGCTGAGCTCTTGTTTTTTGACTACTGCCTTGCCACACACAGTACAATATAAATATTTATATATTTACAATATAAATATTTATATATTTACAATATAAATATTTATATATCCATATAAATGGATATATAAATCATCATCATCATGGCTAGACTTCGCAAACGAAGATTTGGGAGGGCTTTACCCACGCTTGCTGCAAGCGCT
>VXAU01003369.1:962577-1078557 GCA_013399695.1 Formicarius rufipectus
AAAGAAGAGATACAAGGATATATAAATAGAATGTGGTAAAATGGCATATCCATTCAGGGCCAACACCATTCAGGTCTGAGTACTTTATCCTAATGACTAGGTTCTGTGCTATGAAAGGAAAAAATTAGATAGTCTTATTAACCTTGATAACTGTATGTACAAAATTTGGAAATATAAATGCGTGTATGGTACATGCAATGTACAAAGAGGCTGAAAAATAACTATAGATAGTGTAAATCCTATTGTGGACTCCCAACTGCCTTTGAATTCTCTCCCCGTGAGCCTGACTTTTATAGCCATCTTTGCACCTTCTGCTTCTGTAAGCAGCCTCGTTGTAACAAGGAAAAGGTTTAAACCTCAGAGAATAAGTAAAAAAAAAATAATAAAATTGAATAACCTTTTGACATCAGTTATTTGAAAAACTTTACAACAAACTAATTGTGTGTACTTATTATCAGTGTGGTGTTATGGATGCTACGCTTGTCCTGTAGCAAATGTTCTGCAGGAACGGCAAGGGTTTTTAAAGAGTAGAAACTAACTTTCTGAGCAGGTGAGTGATTTTCAGAAGACTAAATTTCACTAAACCAGATGGATTATCTGCTATTTCATCTGAACTGCTGTGGAAAACTCGCAGCATGGATGGCATGCTGTTTTCCTCAGTCTCACTGACCAATGGTCTGTGCATTTACAGTACAGAATCCCTCTACAGGATGTTGCAGAGCCAGCCAATGCCCCATCCTCACCCAAATCCTGACAATGAACATATTTGTGTGTCACAAGAAAACTTGTTAAACTTAGCAATTACATCTTCCATCTGACTTAATAAGTACCAAAAGAAAAAAAAAAAAAGAAAAAAAAATTCTCCTTTTTAGGAAGATAATTTCTAACCAGTAAGTACTTTTTTTTCTGGATTTGCTTTACTGCATCTTCCCCTGCAGGAATAGATCTAAAGACTAAAAAAATTTATAAATTCTTACAAGAAAAACACCCTTAAAGGAAAAGTAATAGCAAACAGACTGTGACTTCACATTTCTAAAATACTTCTTAAACACAAGTAGGAATTTAAGACTTGGGATTTAAGGCTGTTACCCTGTACCAATCTCAAATACTGCCACTGTATCTGGAGAGAATATCCTAGACTTGCTCCGGGTTAGTCATAGTCAGAACCTGCCCTATGATATCTCCTATTGCTTTAAGCCTCTATTAGTTTTTCAGAAATGGTTTGGACTTGAGAAATTGCTATTTGCAACCAGTGCATCCCTCAGTTTCTCCTGAGGAAATGCTGAGATGTGCTCATGTGGAAACTATCTGTATTTTGCTAGCTTGTAAATTTTGTACAAGAAGGTACTGGAATTTATATTGCCCATGTAAGCCAAAGAAGTCACATACACTTTGCAATTTGCAGCATTGGGTTCTTAAACTACATTCTTTTCTATACTTGTCACCTAGAAAAAATAGTACTGCAAAGAACCTGAGATTTTCCTGAACATTTTATGTCAAATTTAGGAAAGAGAAAGATTTTTTTTTTTCAAAACCAAATATATGTTTGTTAAAAAGCCATAACAATGACAAGTTAAATTTATTAGATTATTATTCAGTATTTATTATATTATTCAAATCTATTAGAATTTCTGTACTGGAAACCATTTAGCTAACTCTTCCTTCACATGTATCGAGCCAGTTCCCTCTGGCTGTCTCTGCACCTGAACCACTTTGCTGCAGAGTCAACTTGGATGGGCACAATTGTTGCCTGTGGGTGGCATGTGGGATAACTGTGCTTCCAGCACTGCTCCCTGGGGACAAACCCTGGACTACGAGTGTTCAGCAGCCTGCCACCAGGTCTCCAGACTTGTGGAGGGCATTCTTGCTGCTGAGAAGGTGTAAAGGAAAACAGGGTTAGATAAGGGGTGCTATTCACAGGCTCCTCCTGACACCAGCTGATATGAGGGAAGGTACTTGGACACTTACCTGCTTTGCATCAGAAACATCAGTTGGTAGGATTGTACTTCTTTGTATCCACTCAATTACAACTTAGTGTAGTGTTTTGCCAATTTTCTGTATGGGCCTTATAGGTTTTCAATGTCACAGACAACTCATAGACTTGTTGAAGGGTAAATTCAGGAAACAATCTAGTGCCCTTGTCAGTGCTCAGAGGCACCCAGCTCTCCACGAGGTGATGTTTTTGAAAGCTCTAGGTTTTAACAAAGATACTTATGCCCTTAACATTTGAAACACCTTTCATTGGTTTGGGGTTTGATTTTTGTTTGTTTGTTTTTCAGACTGACTCCTCAATGGAGAATTTGTCAAATAGGTTGGTGGCTCCTCGCCCTGAACATGGTGTGTCTTTTGAGGCTCAGCCTGGGCTCCAGGATTCAAAGGCAGCACAGCAGAACCCTTGACCCACTGTGGTAATGCAGCATCAGATTGAACACTGACATTATTAACAAAATCACTCATTCTCCATGTACATTTGAGGTTATTCCAGCCTTATATGCATGTCTTAGGGGAGTCTGTAAGATTAAAACAACGAAATGAATATAGGGAATAAAGGTCTAAAATGGCTAAAAAACTGTTCAGAATAACACAGCCAAAACTTTATAAACTAGTTAATGAGAATACAATGTAAAATCACTGCATGGGACTCATCTTTCCCTCTTTCATCCCCACTAAAAAAATCTTGGGGAGTACTTCCTAACAGCTGTGGCAGAGACCTATAGCAATCCAATTCCATCCATTGCACCCCCTAAACTCATTCCTTAAGTATTTTTACCAGATTTCCTAAACATTATGGCATTGGTTAACTATTCTCATGAGGCTGTCCTGATCTATAGCAATAGAGTACTTATTTTTGTCTCTTTGTACCCAAGGCTGTATTTACAAAATATCATGAAATTTCCAGGTAAAAATGGCTCTTGGGTGCAGTTTCAAATAGCAAGCATGAAGTACAGATGAAATTCTAACATAAAAGCAAATGACTAAGAAAGAATTACTGGCACTGAGGATTATTTTAAACCATAGATTTAGTCAGATTAATTAGTCAGGATTAGTTTCTACTGCAAATTTATGCAGTGCCTTGATCACTGAACTTCACTGATAATTACTTACTTGCATCCTCATAAAAAAGAGGAGATAAGTGGTAGTTGATGAAAGGTTTCAATTTTTTTTCCCTGTAGAAATAAAAACAAACTTTGCTCTTATACAGAATGGTCACACAGAGAATTTCTAGTTTCTTACTTTGAAAATGGGAGTATTATTAATGGATAGGGATAATTAAAAAAAAAAAAAGTAAAATGTTCTTTCATATTGGGATCAAACTATGCATTATTGCTTTGATATATTTTTTTANCCTTCCCTCCTTCCCTCCTTCCTTCCCTCCTTCCTTCCCTCCTTCCTTCCCTCCTTCCTTCCCTCCTTCCTTCCTTCCTTCCTCAGATGCCTTCTACTTGCAGACCCTGCTGAGTGATGATTATGAATCCATAGGAAATCATAAACTCAATGTATATTTTGGGGAATGGTAAAATATTTATCCATATTTCTTTGGAAAGTCATTTACCATTTGCAATACAGGAGAGCCCAGCAGTTGTGACTGGCTGCATCCATAACACAGGTATTTACATGGTAAAACAAAAAAAAATAATAACCTTTAGTGTTTTCTCCAGAGAATTGCATTTCTTGTCCAACAGCACCAGTGGAACAGAATAAAGCAGGATCGAGAGGCAACTCCTCCAGGCATGTTTTGCATAGTTTATTGCATATAAATGTAATGAGTAGACTAGAAGAGGTAACAGCATTTACTTCCAGCTTCATTGTTAATTTTTGCTATGGCCTTCTGTGAGGCAAACTAATTTCTAAGGCTCAGTCATGAGCTATTTATTTATTCAAGTTTTCTTCTGTTTTCCTCTCCTAATTGTGCATTTTTAGTTTTAGACCCTTTGAACAAACAATCATGGGGTGTCTTTTCCCTCCTGTTCCAGATGAAAGAGCACAGGGTATATTTTGAAATCTTTTCAATAGCTGGATTGAGCACAGTGCATTTTCAGCAAATGTGCCTTCCCCTCAAATCTACTGGTTTAAATTTTCAATCATGTATTACTGTGTTCGCATGCAAAACCTCTAATCATGTTGCCCCAAATAATCACGTCCAAATTGAGAGGGAGACAAAAAAAATTGCCATTTTGCCAAGGATTTTATAAACCTTGAATCTTCCTGGGAGGGAGATAGAATATGGAACCAGGGGAAAAACCATCTTCAAGCAATTTTGGTAATAGGTTTTGTCATTTTCAAATATTTTTTTAACAATAATCCTTTGAATATAGTGGATAAATGGAACATCTTGTTTGTCAATTAATGTAGAGTGCTTTACTAAAGGTGTTATGCCATTTGCCTCACCCTGTCTACATCAATATGACAGTCTCATTAAGAGTTCAATGGGGTGTTTTTTTCTTGTGTTTTTACCATGAGGAAAAATATAGAGCCACCATTCTTTCTGTGGTATGTATTTACTTTCTCCCCATGCAGCATTCCTTTAGCCTCTTGTGATTTAGTTCAAAACATTACTTTGGATTTCTGTTTCCAGTCGAGAGTTATGAATATGGATTTATGTAACCTAGTGTTTATTTACTGAATCCCATGCCCATAACACTGGAAGTGAATTAACTGTCTTTTCTGAAACTATGTATAAAATAAGGGCCTTAGCCTACAACTGGCTTCAAGTCTCTCATTTTTGAGGTAGCTGAGAATGAATCAGTAAGAGACAGGTACTACTGAATATGCTCTGCACGTTCTACCAGAAATGTACCTATTCAATATCTCTACGAATTTTTAGGTAACAAGGAACAGAAAATTTGCTCTTGATATGACCTTTCCTTCTACAGAGGAGCTTTCATAGAAGAGACAAACAGAAGAACTGAGATTTCTCTTCCGGGCTGCGTGAGACAAATGCCTCAAACAGCAGGAGGTACCTGTGTGTCTGTCAGTCCTTGTGGAGATGGAAATGCTGTGCATTGCAGAGGACACTGAGCACTTTGATTAGGAATTTTGCAAAAGAAATCATTGGGATGATTTGACTAGATAAATATGGTAGGAATTATCAACATTTTAAAATAACAATAATCATAAGATGTGTATGTTCCTAGGTAAAAAGATTTGAATGTTGTTAGATTTAGGCTTGAATTGCTTATATATCCTAAAAAATGAACCTCACCTGCCATTTAATACAATAAAACTGAAGCAATAATCCCACAAAATAGTTAACAGTCAGACCCAGGTGAATTTAAGACCATGTTTACTGTTCTATAGGAGATTGGAAAACACTTAACTTTTCCAGTAGGAAGAAAGAGAATTTATTAGCACAAGGAAAATGTGATTTGAGATAAACCTAAGGCAAGATGCCAAGAAAACTGCAAATCATATTTTAGTGATTAATTGACAGTTCTAGGAGCAGTACACACAAAACCTCACTCCCTACTATTTTCTTCAACTGTGAGATTTGCATTTGTCAATTAACTCTCCTGTAACTAATGCCGGGAGCCTCACTAGATGGCTTTATTTTCCTCTTTATAGAAATCCCTGCCCTCTGATCCCATTCCTGAGGAATTACAGATTAAAGTGCTGCAATGCGTATTGCTGACTGTGCCTTCAAATACTCTTTCCTTGAGACACTCCCAAACTTGGCAGCAAAAGGAGGCAACCCCAGATCCTCCAGCTGCTAAAGGGCTTGGTCTGACAAAGACCTTTCTCCCTATTTGAACTGCGTAGGACCAGACTTATGAATTGAAAAGGTGCATAAAAGTATGTGAGCTCAAAGTAGCCCGACATTCTCCTCACCACTGCCTAAGGAGGGGAGGTTTGTGAGCTCCAAATTTACCAGGGGCACTAACAGAGCTGCTACAGGGTGCAGCCCCTGCCGTTTGTACAAAGTGGCAATGAAGGCAGATCCATGACACACTTGGAGTCCTGCCTGCAGAGGGGTAGAGTTAGAGCAACTGCAAGCCCATTTAATCCTCTCACCCTTGGTCGGTTTTTGGGTTTGTGTTTTGTTTTATTTTGNCATGAGGCTGTCCTGATCTATAGCAATAGAGTACTTATTTTTGTCTCTTTGTACCCAAGGCTGTATTTACAAAATATCATGAAATTTCCAGGTAAAAATGGCTCTTGGGTGCAGTTTCAAATAGCAAGCATGAAGTACAGATGAAATTCTAACATAAAAGCAAATGACTAAGAAAGAATTACTGGCACTGAGGATTATTTTAAACCATAGATTTAGTCAGATTAATTAGTCAGGATTAGTTTCTACTGCAAATTTATGCAGTGCCTTGATCACTGAACTTCACTGATAATTACTTACTTGCATCCTCATAAAAAAGAGGAGATAAGTGGTAGTTGATGAAAGGTTTCAATTTTTTTTCCCTGTAGAAATAAAAACAAACTTTGCTCTTATACAGAATGGTCACACAGAGAATTTCTAGTTTCTTACTTTGAAAATGGGAGTATTATTAATGGATAGGGATAATTAAAAAAAAAAAAAGTAAAATGTTCTTTCATATTGGGATCAAACTATGCATTATTGCTTTGATATATTTTTTTAATAAAATGAAAAGGACTCATAGTAGACTTTACACAATATATAGAAGGATAATCCTGATCATTTCCTTCCTTCCTTCCTTCCNTATATCCTGTCTTTACATGGAACTTGAGCCAATGCAAACGTGAATGAAAAGATTCAACCACTGCAGAAGAGAGAAGCAAGAACATGTCTCTGTGATTCTAGCAGGATATTTCTGTATATGTTTACTTGTGTTTGAGAGAAATCATTCACAAAGAGATTAGCTATTGTCCACAGATAATGTAAGAGAAACATAGATTAAGGATGACACATTTTCAGCAAGGAGTGATAGATATTTAAACCCAAAATCCACTCTGCTGTGAAATAACGTGACATTACTTAATAGCGGATATTGGAGTGAGCTTTGAATATGATGCTTCCATCTCCTGTGGTTCAAATTGAACTTTGGCTCATCTGACCCATACAGACACTTGAAGTTTGCCTAATTGAGAATGGAGCCTTATAAAAGCCCTGGCATTTACATAATTAACTGTATATAGTAAGGAAACGTCTGGATTCACAATTCATGAACCCAGAACTTGTAAAATGCTGATCACCCTAAAGGCAGGGTGGTGATTTCAAGCCGCCTTTGAGAGGCAGAAGCTCCCCATGGGGATCATTTCCTGATCCAATGAGGTCTCCACGGATGGTTCACTGCAAGTTCACTCCCTGAGAGGAGGTAACACGCTGCTCTTCCTCAGGACAGCACTGAAAACCACAGCCCTCGGTTCTCATAGCTGACTCAATCACAACTCCATAAGCACAAGCATAACCATTTGTATTGCTCGAAAACCGAAATGGTCCCAGTCTGGATTTTTGTCCACACTAAAAGCTTATTTAAATTAATGTTGTTTGGCACAAGCATTAGCTGAACTAATTTCTTGCTCTCTCACAGCCTTTTTTGTGGTGTAGCATAGCACTCCATGCTGTCTGCTGTGGCTGCTTCCTCATCTGACTGCTCGGTGGAAAAGAAAATGCTACAATCAAAGTCATTCTAGTGGAAATATCAGTTTTCTTAAGCCTTCTGCAAGGAGAAGCTAAACTTTAGAAGCATCTGTGCATTGCTTTTCCATATGCAGCCTTAGACTGCAAGGGTTATAAAGGAGAAAACTGATTTTTTCCTTCTAGAGCATAATGTTTGAGGAGGATACAACTATGCAATACTGAAATTACCTCAGGAAAAAACACTGTAATTTTTACATAAAACATTAAATAATAATAATTACAGGCTAATGAAATTTCCTATCAGAAGTGATGATTTAACCTGACTTCCCTGGAGGAAGACTGGTAGAGTCATTTCAAAATGACTCATACCAAAACCTCTTGAAGATAATACCACCCCTCTTTTTCTTCAACACATAGCAGGTCCCCTGGACCACCTCTTATGACTTGGCAGCCTTCAAAGTTTTTTACACTTTAAATGCTCCTCTGGTAACCCAGTAAAATAGCAAAAAGGCAGAAAAGACTTGCGCTCATTCTGTGGATGTTAGAATTGTTAACAGCTTTATGAAAGTAAACTGTTTTGCTGTTTTACTGAGCAGCACATTTGAGGGTGACTCTGCTTTGAGTTGAATCTTTAACTTACCTCTAAAGGCAAGCATTTATAAATAAAATCTTCATTTTATCTGGCCCCAGATGTATGCATTTTTGGTTAATGCATATGATAGGAGTAATCTTTTTTTATCCCTACGTGTTGGTAGATTGTACAAGAACACTTTGTTGCCTGCTGTTCCAGAGCATCCCTACCAAAGCTTCAGCAAGCCTGGCTTCATTCCAAAAAATGTTCTTTGTGAAATCAAAAGAGAATGTTTGGAACACTATAAAGTAAAAGCAAACAAAATACAGCAGAAATAATTTCTGATGTCAGGCAAGACCTGAGAATGAAAATGCATAAAGACCAAGTGCTGCTTACTGAACTTTCTCTGCAGTGTGCATAGAGGAGGAAATAAAATAATTTTGTTGGTTCTATTATCATTCTTGTAAGCACAACACAAAGCATTGCTGATATGGTACACGTCCATCTTCCAGCTGGGGGAGAAGAGAAGAAAAGAAAAAGCAATTAACGTTATAAATTTGGTTTGTTGCTCTGGGCTGGAAAGATCCAGTTAAGCATTTTGTGATTCTGAACAGAGAAGAATAGGAGATGAGCCAAGTGAGAATTTCTCTTGATATTATCACTTGACCTGTTTCCACTGCCTTCCACAGCTCTCCCAGCCAAGGATGTGTCTGTCCTCTGCCTCTCAAAGCCAAAATCTGTCCCTGTATAAATTCACACTCCTGAGTGGGAAGCCATGGCCATCCTATTCAATGTCATGGTGAGGGGCACCACTAATCTGGCCAAACATGACTGGTGTGGAGGGGACTTCCTGGGGGTGATGGAGCAGACCCTGCTGAAGATCCCATCTGAGAACAACAAGCTGTCTTATTCCCATGGGAGTTACCTGTTTTATTGCATCTGCCAGGATGGGATTTTTTACCTCTGCATCACAGATGGTGACTTTGAATTCAGCCTGGACAGCTTAATCTTCCAGTCTGACTCTGTGAAAGACCACTGTTCTGCACACCTCAGTGAAGACACTCAGCCTTGATTTCCGGAGCATGGAACTAGGTGGCCATTTCAATTTGTTCTACTCCTTTTCCCATCATCTCCCTACCACTAATATATTTGCTCGATGTGTGAAACCAAAGAAACAAAAATAACTGTTGCTCTGTGCAGGCAGTGAGAAATTCATACCTTGTCCAGGCAGAGGGCTCAGAATTGACTATCTTATAAGAGGTCCTATGCATTTTGCATGTTTGTCACATGTCATTTACAAAGTCCAGGCTTAGTGTTTGGGATAACACTGGCAAAGAGCTGCTTTCATTGCGCCTCTGCGCTCTTGTTTTGGTAGTCACGGCATCCTTTCTAGGTGACTCGGCACAGCACTGCTCTGGTATGCATGTAAAACAGCAATGGGAAACAAGTCTTTGAGAAACAAATAACTCTTAAGTAAGCACATCAGGCAGCTGGTACAGGTCCAGCAGTCACAGTTCCCTTGAATCCAAGCCTTATATTTATGTGTCACTGTAATCTGGAGGAAATGAACACAGAGAGCTCTAAAGTTATAACTGCTTTACAGCATCTGTCCTTGCAAACTGAGGATGTTGAAGAGACTATTTTTCTGGGTTTTTTTCTGGTTCCATTGTTCCCACTGCTACCATGACCTGTAGCCCTGCCTGTGTCTATGAAGCAAGTTACTACTGCCTTAAAATCATTGCTGTGTCATGTGCAGATCACCCCTGAGCTTGCACTGCTTGTACTAACACCCCAGTTATTTTTGTAGGCAGCATAACTTGTTTTTCAATTCCCTTCACATCTTGCACCTGCTTGGTGTGCAGCCAGGCTGCCTCCTGCCAGCAGCTCACACACGGTCAGCCTGTGCCAGGGAGACAGGAGAAAAGTGGACACATGTTTGTATGAAAATAGCTCTGGTGGCTGGAAAACATCAGCAGTGGTGGCCTCAGCACAGCAGTTTGGCAACTACCTTTCCTGGCCATCAGCCACCTAAATCAATGATTGCTTGGAGAATGACATGGGCTGGGGACCGAGATAACCTGCCAGCACCCAATTGAGCAGCTGCAGACTGGGCACAGCCTTCAAGATGGATATTTCTGCAATCTGATGTGAAATTTGTGCCAGAATATCTCCATTCATCAAGTGAAAGAATAGAAAAAAATGGCCATTTTAATGAGAATTACATTTGAATACAAAAAAAAATGAAACAAGTTTTCAAAACAGAATAAAATTTTTATAACATTCACAGTGGTTTATAAATCATCCCCAGCTATTTATTGTTTGTGTGGAAGCTTTTTGTGAAAAGATGATCTTATCTTACTGCAAACATTTTGCTCCTGTTCTGTCTGTTCTGTGGAAAAAAAATGTTTGGTTCCATTTGTAGAATGAGGTTAGAAATACAAATTTGTTGAGAAATGGTTGTTGTCGGCTGGACTTCGCGAACAAAGATCTTCGGATGAGAAATGGTAGGATGCTGGAGTCAGACCAGTAACAAAGAAACCACAGAGAGAAAAGCTTATAAGCTCCCCAATTGACTCTGGAATTGTTGCAAGATTTTGCTCTCTTCTTTAGTAGGGCACTGGGGAAATCAGGATTGATTTTTAAATATAATGGTGTAAATTGGAAATACATTTCAAAGGTAAATTTAGAGGTGGATATATAAAGAGTAATGTTATATCTTTGTAACGATAGGTTTAATTAAAAGACAGGTAGATCCGTGAGTGTCGTGAAGGAGCAAAGCCCAGGTAAGTGCTCATAAAGCCTCTTAATTTTTGTTTATTTCTGGCATTAAAAATGGGTGAACCTTCCTCATAAGAGGCTTATTCCTACTTTTTCCTTTTGGGATCTATTTTCTGAGAGCTTGGGGAAACTTATACAAACACTATAGAATTAAGGCACTTTGAATGATGCGAACAGACTTTTGGAGGGATTTGATTTCATTGTCTCTTTTGCCATTTTGCCTATTCATCCATCTTGGAATTCAAAACTTGTTTAAACACATCCTTACACACTTCAGTTTACTTACAGTACTTACTTGCTTACAGTTTAATTACAACCACTATTTCTCATTTAGCAAATTAGTGAGCTGAGGCACAGAATGTGTAGCTGAGACAGGTGATGCATCTACTAAGCACCGAGAAACCTGTAGTGCTGATTCCTGAGTGACAAAGGACCCAACCTATAGCTGATACTGCCCTCAGGGACTGGGAATCATTAAAAATGACTCACTAGAGGAGGTGGGAGTGATCTCAGGAGCTTAGGAGTTGGGTTAAAGGTTTGATGTGAAAGCAACTGAGGAGAATGCAAATATTCTACTTGCCTGAGTGGGTTGCTTGAGGTCCTCACAATTTCAGCCATTTCAGCAGAACGTAATTTAATAGATTCTAGTGGAGTTACTTGAATGGAAATAAAAGGCATCTCTTACAACACAAAATGCTAAAATAATAAGTTTTATAAATTAATGCTTCAGCCAGTTCAGCACCCAGTCTTGAATAATGTTTCACTTGTAAACAATTAAGATGACATTTCTGAAATATTATTTATGAGGGAAAAAAAGACTATTGAGGACAATATAAGAAAATTGTGCTAACTGATGCAAAGATGCAACTTTATCTTGAGATTGTGAATGTCCATCTCCTTCTATTAGTTTATTAATTTTCAATATATGTAGATTTAAAATGGAGTACTGATTTATTTCATGGGATTTAGCAGAATGCAGGAGCACAAGAAAATCAGGTTTGTTTTCTTCTGTTTTAGCATTTTATTGATTATTTGAGAGTTTGTTGTTTGAACAGGTTGTTATAGTGCATCACTTTAGCTACCTTAATATTTTGATTTTACTGTGAATTATATTCCAAGAATACTTCTATTTTGCCCAAATTTGCTTTTTTTTAAAATTCATTACATTCAAAATGATCTCTCATTTAAGCGAGAGATCAGTAGTTGCATAGCAAATGTAGATCAGTTATTGAATGGGATATTCACATCCACAAATAAAAATCTAAGAATGTATTTATTGTATTTGCGTGTAACCAAGTCAATTGCTCTAAAATAACTGTGAATATTGTATCTTGTTGTTCTTGGTTTTGTTTTTCATCTCAAATTATTATTTCAAACACCAGCTTCTTATCTCCTTAATCCTTTCTGAAAATCCAATTACTGAAATAAGATTAATGTTCTATGATGGTAGCAGAAATCAATATCCAGATCTATTAGTGGATGGTTATTGACACAGATAATACTATTTTCATATTGCCATAATGTTGGTCCAGATGTTCATGTGGCTGTTTTAGGTATTAAAGAGGTGGTTTTAGAAGTTCTAGCAGTCCAGGAGCAATAGTTTTTGGCAGGCTCTGGAGTGATCCATGAGGTTGTTTATGACCTATAACTGCAGTTCTACTGTCTAGTGTATATTTCTACCACACAAAAACACCATTCCCACTTGCTATCTGAAAACGATCCTTTGTACTCATGGGGCTTCATTAGGGATTTCTGTGGGCTTATAGGAATACAAAATCCAGTGTCCTGTTTTCTAGATATTCAATTGTTCTGAAGGAATAAGACATGTAATTTGAAACTCTGTTGTTCTATTTATAGATTACCTAATATCACTGATTGAGTGTATACAAAATTTTATTAAGTTCTGACTGATGCTTTCCATGGCAGGTAAATTGCTCTTGGTCAGAGCTGGGTGTATTAAAGTGCTTGGTTGATTTAGGATGTGAATGTAAATGGCAATTCTCATTTTATGAGCTTCATTATTTCTGGACTGAGGCTTCTCATACAGATTATTAATCTATCTGATTTTTATTATCTTTTTCTCAACAACAGCCGCTTTCTTAATAGGCGTTTTGACACTGAAGTTTAATGGCATTTAAAAAGATGACAGACCCATGCACAGAAGGTGCAAGTCATATGTATTAAATTGTTCAGTCATGAAATGTCATTCCACCCCAGAAATGGAATCTCTTCTATTCTTTTTTCATTTAAGTTTTAGTTTTTGCTCTGGTAGTTTGAACATAATACTCTGGATAAAATAATTATTTTTGCTTTTAGGGAAGAACTTTTTTTCCCTTTGTCCACAAACCAGAAGAATGAGAGACAGCAACTAAAGAATCCCAAGTACATCTATGTTATTTGAATTCTTCTAAAACCAGTATCAATCAGTTTGATAAAACAAAGTCCTCCAGCATTAATGCCCTTATACATACATTACTCTATAGACAGCAATTCCTTTATTTATACAAGACACTCTGTGTTTGGAAATACACCGGATATTCATCAAGCCCGCGCAGTGGATTTTTTAGGTGAGGCACAGTGTACTCAGAACTGGCCTCACTCTTTACTCCTGAGGTTCAACTGCCAGGGTCTAGCAAGCTTGGACGGTGACAGCGAGGTCCTCAGGATGTAGGTTTGGTTAGAGTATCCTTCTCTTAGATGGATGGCCTTACAGGGCTAAGCGAGCTCCATCTGCCTGGGTTTGGAGTTAGAGTTGTCCTTCTCCTTGGATGGTTGCCGGGCGGCTGACGAGCCCATCCTGCCCGAGGACACACTCTGTCTGACCCTTCAGTTGAGACCTGACCAGCATGGGAGACCCAGCCGGAGGCATAAACCACCGCCAGTATAGCTCACAACCTCATAAGGGCACACAAGCTTCTCCCCCATGACAAGGAGGTGTCCGTGGAGAAGTCTGGATGTTCATACTACTATAAAATTTGACTATGTGACCTTCTAGTTCTGAAGCGAAACCAGGTCAAACTTCTTATTGACAAGATTCTACTGGCTTATACCATTTTTGCCTCATCAACCTGACTCAGTCATTCAGTTAAGACTTCTCTTGTGTATTTATAATAGAACATTTTATCTTTAAAATTATTTTCAATATACTTTTCTTTTGCAAAAAGTTCTCTACATTTTAAATGTATGCATATATTTAAGTTGACATTAGTTTTCATAGTGAACATGAAAATGTAATATACATAGACACCTCAAGCTCATTACTGTGTTATTTTTAAAACATTCATAACCATACTTGTGCTAAAATAAATATTCCCTTTTTCTTAACAACCTGCACTACTTACAGGCAGGTGCATGAAAAAATATGAACTTTCCTGATGGCCTGAAGCTTTTCACCCTTTACATGTGGTTGCGAAAGGCTTAGAGATGTAGTCCTGCAGAGAATCGAGATTTTTCCACCGTGTACAGAGCACCTAAACTTCATGCATGTGTTCTCTTCTTGGAAATGTCTGTCTGGTTTAGCACATGTTTTTTAGTTCTGAAACGCAGCACTTCTGCAATATGTTCTCAGCATAATTCTGGGTGAGTGCATGTGTGAATAGAGGCGCTCGCTGTTAAAGAATAATGCGTTCTTTGGAATAGATTAATATGAATGGGAGCACTTTGAATCCAGAGATCGGACAGACTTGTGAGGGATTTTCATTCCATTTGCAGGAATTGTTAGGAATTGGTGTTTGTAGTCATTACTAATTTTCCAGGGTGTTGCACCTCTTAGTGCAAAAACCTATCTTTCTGCTAGGGCATAGGCTGTAAGAGGATTAAGTCTTGTACAGTAAGTAGCACACCTTGCTTTTCTCCCTGGTGGTTAAGGTGGTGTCTATGTTCTTATCACCTGGATATACAAATATGGAATGGCAAATTAGCTTGTTTCTCTGTAATGACAGACATAATTAAAGCAGTGGAGATAAACTTATCTATGTTTAGAGTGTGGATTGCTTTTAGAAGTTCTAGCAAACTGCTATGAAAAGGGAACTGGCATCATAGAATCAGCTGGTTTGGGATAGACCTCAGCTACCCTGAGTCCAATGTCCTGCTCCAGAAAAGCTGCTCAGGCTTTATCCAGTTGGGTCTTGAATCCTCCAAGGATGGAGACTGAAGAGGCTTTCTGGGCTACCTGATCCAGTGCCTGCCTCAGTGAAATTTCTTTGCTTATATGTGAGTGGAATCTATCCTTTCAATTTATGGCTCCTGTGCCTCGTTCTCCTGCTGTGTGTTACTGTGAGGAGCCCAGCTGAGTTTCTCCACAACCCTCCAGCTAGGCAGGGTCAGCCTGCTGTAAGATCCTCCTGAAGCTGTCCTCCCTCCACCTCTGCTCACAAGACAAGTGCTCCAGTCCTGACCATCTTGGTAGCCTCCACTAAACTTCCCCTTTTGTCAGTGTATTGAGATTCAAGGCCCAGACTTGTGTAGAAATAATTGCAGAAACCAGACCTTAAACTTGTGTAGAAATAATTGCAGAAACCAGACCTTAAACTTGTGTTTGTCTCTTTTACATTTTTATGCCAATCCTTTCTCTTGCTGTTCATTGAGCAAGAACCTCTCAGCACTTACAAGAAAGCAAAATCTATGAACACTACCTAAGATGCATTGCTTATAATAACTATCTTCTTGCAATTTCATTCTGGACATTTATATTTGTTTTTCCTACAGGGTCTTCTTTTCATCTTCTTTGCTGAATTCCATGGATGGCAGACATTTTTCAGGATTAATGAATAGTGAAAACATCATTAGTCACTATCTGAAGATCCAATAATCCTTTAAAGGTGTAATGTGAAAGTCAATAGGTAAATGAAAAAAGGCTTTTAAATTGCTTCCTGTCTCTAGAAAGTCAATAAAGCCCCTCAGTGGGAGGTTGAACATTTCAGTGTTCCAGTGTAACAGCAGCTGAGGCTTGTCAGGACAGGACACAAGCACACATGAGAGATAGGAATGTTTAAAGATACCATGAAAAAGATAGTACCTTCTCTGTTTCTAAATGACATCTGAAAAGTTGTCCCTGCACTCTTTTGCCATCAACACTGAAGGAGGAATTGCAGATGATGCCAAACTGCTACACTGGAGTGCAGAGCTGCTGGTCATGGAGACCTCAAACAGCTGGAGAAATGGGCTGGCAGGAACCTTGTGGAGTCCAGTCCAGGCATTCTGACAATTTGCAATCCCTGTTTCTTTCAAAATAGGGTGAATGGGATTGAAATGGATGTGTGAGTTGAAAATCTGAGCTATTAGGCAAAATGTTCCCCTCTCATTCCTGTAGTACTTATCCCCACACCTTTCTCTGTGGTGCTGTAAATGCTTGACCAAATAGAACTAAAGCATCAGATCAAAAATAATCTACCTTGAAGGCATAAAGAAATATTTCTTGTTGTTGAGAGGCAAGGCAGGTTCCTCACATGTCTCTCTCTCTCCAGGGCCTGCCTTTGACAGTTTGAAGTGGAGGAATTCCATTTTTCTGTGCTGCTGAGAGTGGGCCTGTATCACACCCAGGGCTCTCTCCTTGCAGGAAAAGCTACCTTTTAATTTCTGACTGTGTCTAAAGTGAGGAAAGTTCATTCTGGACAGTTTTTTTTTTTGTACAGGGCATCTTGTTAGGACATTTCCCCCCAACCCCTCCCTTCTCCCCTAGGTTTTTTTTATTTGATTCAGTGTTTAGGTTTGTTGAAGCTACCCAAGAGTAACTATGCTTTGGGAAAGCTGGGACATCTCTGAAGTCCAGCCTGAGAGGGAATTTGTGTCAGTGCTTCAGGGACAGGAACTGAATGGGGCACTAATCCCCTGTGTAGAGCAGAGCTCTCCTGGTGCCTGTGAGCAGGTTGGATTTGGCTGGGATGAGTCTGCTGGGCATGTGCCTTTGCTTAGGGAGATAATAGGCTGTTATAGCAGTTTGTGCAGCCAAACAGCCACCTGCCACCAGCACATCCATGTCCGCCTCAGGGCAGGAGGAGAGGGCTTGGATCACCCTTCCACCATCAGGACGGTCAGAAACCAAAGCACCTTCAACATTCATTTGTGAAATGTCTCTTTGTATCCACTTTTCTTCCGGGGAAAGCAATAATGCTTAAATCTAACTCTTATTTAGCATCACATTCATGCATTTCAGAGCACTTGGCATTGATAGCTTTTTTTATAACCAATTTAAAAAATGAACAGAGATTCCTCTACATTTATTTTACAAATCTTTAAAAACAAGCTATTAAGTCTTTCCCCCGTTGTTCAATGTTAAGATCAGAAGCCAGAGGTCAGTTGTTATCTCACAGAAATTCTAAATCGGAGGTATTTACTGTAGTGATGTTTAATGCCATCCATGACTTCGGACTACTTGGTGGCAATTTAACCATGTGTTTAAGTCCCTGAAGTATTAGGAAATATGTTAAAATGGACGACAGTTTTTTCACCATGTCTTGGACAAAAATATTCTTTTTAGTCATAAACCACAACCTTGCTGCAGTTTCCTTGGTTTTTCTGCAGGTACCTATCAGAAGTAACCAGGAAAAGATCAGTCTATCAATGAGAATAATATAACGGTTTTATTTCATGTATTCTATTTCATCAATACTTTTCTGTAGGACTCATTAACAAGAATTACCAACTGGAAATTAAAGGGGTAAGACATATAGTCATTAACTTTATAAACATTTAATATCTTTCTGTGCTACTTTTTTTATAATTGAGTCAGGTCTGTGCTGGTTGTGGAAAAGATAAAAGAATGGCAATTTAATTATGAAGTAAATGGGAATAGATTGAAGGTCATTGTGGAATTGACTTCATAGTTGCGTAGTTGTTAACCTCAGCATCATAAATGGGTGACACTGTGCCAAAATAAATTTTGAGCACCATACAGAAAGCAACTATTAATAGAAAAAGTAATTTGGACATAAATTTAAAGGAGAAAAATGTAAATATGTATTAGTTTATAGATACACCCAATAGTAAACTATTTGTTAAAAGATTCTTCTGTTACAGCTACAGCAAACTTTTCTGAAAGTACTTACAAATATTTTTTATCAATTCTGCCAGGCTGACTATATTCATAAATATATATATATGTAAATACCGACATGCACCATCACTACTCCAAATGATTTGTCTTTAGCAAATGACTGGTAGTGCTAAAAGTACTAAAGGGACTTTCATCGTATCGAATCAAAGTCATACAAAGGTAACTCATCCCCTTCCCTTTTGCTTTACCTTCTCTAGTGTTTCTCTCTGTACTGCTTTTCATTCTTCTGCTCTCTGTTACCATTCTAATCTGTGTGTTACTCCCACCTATTCTCTTTCTTTGCTTTCATACCAACTGGCAGTATGTCCTTTCATGTTCCCGTCCAGCCTGGCCAAGTGGCCAATGCTCGCTCTCTCATGCACACTGACTTTTCTTATTGTTCTTAGATGAAAAGGTGCAACTGAACTGGTTTTTCAAGATGGTTT
Organism: Formicarius rufipectus; assembly: GCA_013399695.1. Classification (NCBI taxonomy): domain Eukaryota; kingdom Metazoa; phylum Chordata; class Aves; order Passeriformes; family Formicariidae; genus Formicarius; species Formicarius rufipectus. The sequence goes on from VXAU01003369.1 coordinate 980,955, forward strand.
GCTTCAGATGGGGTTTTTCAGGGTGATGAATCAGACTCATTTTGTTCTACAATCACTGCACTGCAGCTTTGATGTTTCTGTTCTTCCCAGTAACACGTCAATGGTGATATCTTTTCTGCAATATAACACCATACCAGGCAGTTTGATGGAGGGATAAGTTCATGGCATTTTAGTACCCAACTACTTCCAAGTGTTAATGCTGTTTTGACAGTAGTAAAATCTGTGTCTGTCACTCCATCTGTAATAAACAGGAGATGATGTCACACCGTTTCTATGCAGGGGCACAGCAAGGACTAGAGAACATGATGCTAAGATCATGTGTGGCACTAAACGTCATGGAACTACACCACTACTTGAGCTTCATTTGATTCATCTTATGGAAACAAATGAGCATGCAGTAATTGAATAAGTGTTTGCAAATATTTTGCCACTGAATTTAAATCACAGATTTATTGCAATAAAAAATACAAGAGTGCATCTTGATAGGTTGTTAATTGAGTTGTGTGGGTGGTTAGTCTTTTATTTTTATTCAGATGATTCTGAATGTGAAATCACACAATTTAGTTATTTTGTCTGTAATAAGAATAGTGAACTTGGTCATCAGCTTTACTAAGTGATCGTCACTCCTTTAGAAATCATAAGACCATAACATCAGAGGTATTACATGGAGTTTTGTTTGTTCAAATTGCATATGCATGAGAAGCTGTCTAGAGAAGGTAAGACAACACTTTTGTTAAAATGCTAAGTCATTTGCGAAGTTAGAAGCAATCTTTAAGTATTGTAACAGACCAAGATTTGGTGCTGAGTTAGTTTATGAAAATATTACTTATACTGTAACATTTGACAGCCAGTATTAAAACCTGGACTTGCACACTGTAAGAAAAAAAAAAGTTAATGATTGTTAATCATTGGTTTGATCTAGTCTCATCAGCTGGAACACATTAACCACTCTGTTTCCAGCAATTGTAGAAAGACTCTTGAATTTATATTTCCAGAATAGAAGATGACAACACAGCTTATAATGCTGTCTCTTTTTGCGTGAGGGCCTGGGGATCTGCAGATGAAGGTTCTTCAGGGTGGCAGAACAACAAGGGGACCTGCGTGGTGGAGTGGTTGCTTTGTCAGGGTTATGAGTTCCAGTGAAGGCTGAAGCAGCTACCTGTGTGTCAGCTGCATTTTGGAGAATAGTCACCATTCTAGTCCCTTGGTTGATTCTGTTCCAGTGCCAGAACATGTGGCCCACTGTTGATTTTTATCTTATTTTCAACTGACACAACTGGCACAGGCCCTCTTTTGATCTATGAGATCAGAAACAGATGTAGTTTAGCTTGATGATTTGAGGACAGGATTTGGTAGTGCTAGGTTTACAGCTGAACTCAATGATGTTAAAGGTTTCTCCAGCCTGAATGATTCTGTGATTTACAGGAATGGCTCCAGGAGCCAGATCCAGACCCCCTTGATCTAACAGGGAAGCCTGAAAAGTCGCATCATGCCTGTGTCACAGACTGTGGAACCATCCCTTTAAGGCACATTTATTTATATGTGATACATTTTTGAACCAAGCAGCAAGGGATAAACTCATTCTCTGATGATTTTGTGAGACAAGACTATTTACCTGCATGGGTTGTTTTGTAAGACATGACCATTCATTTTGCTTTTACTCAACAAAGTCCTCTGTACCTCACCATGCGGTTACAAACTCAGGAAGCAGACAGGCAGACAGCAGTCATGAAGGTTCAGGTCAGCGTTAAGACATCCAAGTACTGATGTCTATATGTAGTCTGTCTCAGATCCCTCTAGAGTCAGTGGAGATCTGGTCAAAGCTGATGGTGGAGCCCAGCAGGCAACTGAAGTTCCATGAACCATGTTGGAGCAGGCATGAGGGTTGGGATTCATTTCCTCAAACACAAACATCTTCTATCAGTTCAGGTGCTGTGAAGCACCTTTCCTGGTCTCTTGCAGGCACTTCAGAAGGGTTCAGTATAATTGCCTAGGGTATAACTGCCATCCCTTGCAGATATGTCAGACACCTTACCCTGGCTGGACATGGTCCTGGACAACCTGCTTCATCTGACTGTTCTTGAGCAGAGGGATTGGCTTAGGTGACTTCAAAAGGTCTCCTCCAACCTAAAGGACACTGTGGTCTCAGCTGGCAGCAGATGCCAGAGCACTGTGCACCTGAAAGTTCTGCTCTGTCAAAATGCCTGCAGGCTCCACTGACAATGCTTCAGCTTGATTCATTTGAGAATGCTTAGGGGTTCAGTACCCCATGAGATGCCCTACATCTCTCTAGGACTGGCAGATTCGGAACAGTGTTTATGGGAAATATGGACCATTCCTTTGCCAGGCCACGCGAGACACCCTCATCATCTCAGGCACACTGGGTACTGAAGTTTGAGTGACTGACTTTCAATTGGTCATGTCTTTGGAATATTGTGTAGCCAAGAGTCCAAACAGCAAAATCTGCCCGTTCAAAATTAGCTGTTTCCTTTGTAAGATAACTCTTTGCTATTATATTATGCATCTACTTAAAGTGTAATACATTTCTGTATTTTATTCTTTGGCCTGTTTTGTTAACAAGTCCTCAGGTATGCTGATATTTGATCAAGACATCTCTAAACCTTTTCTTGGGCAAACTTAAAAAAGAACACCTTGACTTCTTTTATTTATTTATTTTTGTTTAAGGCAGATATTTTAGACCTTAATTCATTCCTGCAACCTTTACCAGGACAGTTTTTGAGTCATTAAGTAATAGAGATTTGGAAGATCCCCTGCCTGCCAGAGGATGTGGCCTACTGGGATGGCGTGTTCCCTTTGTTACCTGATCAGAAAGAGGCAAATGAGCCAGCAATTGAATGCTGGTGATCTTTCACTGGAGTAATTATTGTTTCCCATTAAATCATAACAGTGCTATTGTTTGTACCAGAGAGAAGGCAGTAGAATCAAATGAAGGATGAAAAGAGCTGTTTTCATGTTAGTCTCTGTTTATGAATGAAGCTTACTAGAGACACACATCCCAAATATCCCTGTCTGTCTATCAGTGGGAATAAATCTAACTTTCTTGTACAAAACATTTTCTCATACATTGCCAATGCAGTACAGGGAAGTGCCATATACATTCCCTGAGCAGAAGAGAAGATGCAGCACTGGGCTGCACATGGGAGTCCTTGTGTAAAACCTCACTGTAAGGCATATTTTCAGTCCTGCAGCCTACTGCTAAGGTCCTTTCCTTCCCACTGCAGTTGGAAGTGACCTCTCCTTATGACAGGACTGATGTACAGTAAATCGTTTGTGTTTTGCTGCATAATGTGCCTTGGATTGATGTAGCAGTGAATTAAGTTGAAATCTGGGATTTTAGATTAGTTTGTTGCACTCCACTTCAAATTGCAGGGTGCCCAAGAATCAACAGTGTTGGTCTACTCCACAATATCTTTGCCTTGCTACTCAAAATTCAATTTTTTAGTCTATAAAGTGTACCAGTTTGGATGAGCAAGCTAAGTCAGGGAATGTACCAGCAAATGATCTCCTTCTCCCCCACCTCTCTCTGTCATTGCTATTATCTCATTTACCCTGGAGCAGCAAGAAATGTAGAGGAATCCAGTAATCTTGCTTTATTTCCCTCGGCAGATGTGACGGAGTTTCTTGTGACCTATCGAGCAGCTCTAAGCAATGTGGGAATTTCAGCGAACAGCCAGTTTACTTACAAATGATTGCAACTTCCTTAACCACATTGAATGAGACTTTGTAGTTTCTTCCTCTAAAAATCCTAAACATTGAGAGCCATTAGCTTTTCAGGGTGGCACAGGTTACCACAAGACAGATTTAGCCATCAAAGCCAAGCCACAGGCACTGACACCTGTGAATCTCAGTCATGGACATAAATGGTATCACTCTGGGGCTGTCTACAACTCTGTGATTAAGAAATTATTCCCCTAAAAAAAAACCCTTTGGCATGTCTTAGGTTTAGCTGAGGGAAATATGTTGAGTCTCCTAGGTTGGTCTATTCACCTCTTATAATATCTCTTGCACTTGGAGCTGAGCCAAACTCTGGCAGCCTGCAGACACCCTCTTCACTCAGCTCTCAGATGCTCACTGAGGATCTTTATAGACTCTTTACAGCTTTATTCCAACTCAAAAACTTTCTGCAGTCTCTTTTTGCAGACGAGTTGAACCAGATATGGGAGCAGCTCACTTTAACGCATCTTTGAGTTGGTCAGGTCTCATGTGAACAGCTGTGACAGTGAGAGCCCCAACGTGAGGCAGACAATAACAGCTCCAGTGGGCAAAGATGAAGTCCACCCGGCATCTGATGTCCACTCCTCCAGCCAAGGCAGTACAAATGTGCTCTGCATGAGTCACAGCAGGGATGGTGTTGTGCGGCAGCAATTAATTTGCTTCCAAGGCAAACGAGTCCAAATGGTAAAGGCTTTTGCGAATGGAATTTACTGTTCCAATGCAAATAGCGAACTGGCAAACAATAACCACTCCATCCCAAAAGCCCAGCCAGCAATTGGTTGACATTTGGGCTGCAGAGAGTTTGCAGATTCCCTGCGAGTTGGATAGGAGCTGTGTTTTGCAGCAACAATTGATTTATTACTGTGACAACGAGTAGAAATAGAAGGACCTGCTGGCAGGCAAGGGTGTGATTTGTTCCCCTGCAAACAAGCAAGAAATGTCCAGCTGGCCAGTGGCCATTCCAAAGCAAAAGCCAGGGAGAGGACACAGGTTTTATCTCCTCTCTGCTTGAATTTTTCCTGCTAACTAGTGTTGGAATTAGGGTGGATGTTTTTGTATTGTACAAAAACACATTTGTATTTAGTAATGTTTCTACAAAGTGAGTAAGTAAGGGCTACGCAAAGGTCAGGCTGTCTTCTAGATATTTCATTTCTCAAGCAGTAGGATGACACTGTATCTGTTATTCATGAGGAGAAAATCATTCTCATTTGTATTGCAGCAGCCCCTGTAGGGACCAATCAAGGTCCCATTGTGCTGATGCCTGATTGGGGACTGTGAGGAGAAAATTGCTGGTGCCTGCTTGGATGCAGTTCAGCAACATCCATTTTTTTGCCATGTAAGGTTCAACACGAGCACATTCTGATCAGCAAAGCACTTAAGTGCACGCTTAAAAGAGATGTCTTTGCAGCCAAATGCATTAGAGTGTTTCAGTGCTCTCAAAGAGAGGGGAATTCAAACATATGCAAAAATGTTCAGCTAAATCAGGCAGTGCTGCTGCACACAAACTTCATGTCTTTTGAGTGTTCCGTGTATAAGAAAGTTTTCTTGTGATGCAGTTTTGAGGGTGGGGAGACATGTTCAAATGAAGTTTCAAACCCGTATATTTTCTCTCCCGGGCATGTTCTAAATCTGCCCCAGTGATCTGACATTGTTCATAGAGCTGCAACGACTGGGATGACACCAGTCAGTCAACAAGCATGTCAGAGGTGTGAGCATCAAGAGAGATGAATCATTTCCATTTTCTGAAACAAAACATTGAAGTGTAATAGACTGAAACTAAGGTATGAAAAATGAGGGTGAATGCAGGGAAAAATATGCCAGTGAGAAGAGGTGTCCAATTATGGAGTAACCTTGATGGAATAAGGGAAGAAACCAAAATGGCATGTAGTATTTCATGGTGTTAATCTGGTATAGACTAAGTCAAAAGGGTTAATTCTTCACTGGTTGATAACACACAAGCTGAGAGTTAAGGGATATGAGAAGCTGATATCAATGAATGATAATGAATACATCATTTATATGAATATAGCAAAGAACATTAGTGGCGTAAAATTTTTGCTGTAAAAATGATAATAAAAAATTAACAATGATCAATAGCTAGCTACAGCTACTTCATATTCTGAGTACTGTGTAAAATAGCCATATCCTACTATGCTAGTAAGCCTAGAAAACACTGACTTTGTAAAGCTGATAACAGTAATGCAGTGGAAACATTGTGTGGGATTAGTGGAGTGCATCGTAGTGATAAAGAATTTCTCTGTAATGCTCTTATAGTAATTGAAGCTGCAGTTTGTCTCCTATACAGCAAAGAAATCTAAGGCTGCCAGAAGGTTTACTAATACTTCCCTTTGCGGTGCTGAGCAATTTTCTGCCTTTGCCCAGTAACTGCTTGCCTGAGTTTCCATGATTTTGTGAGCCCTAACACAGAACCTGTGAGCTTTAGCACAAACTAATGAATGCAGATCATTTTCATTTATTAAGACATTTAACTGCTGTGGAGTGTAAAGGTTCTTTCCTTATAGAATAGAGAATCACAGCATTTCATGTTTAAATCAAAAGTCCAAGGGCCGGCACTTGTGTACTTCATCATTGAAATCAGTATAGTGATGCCCTGAAAATAACAGGATTCTTGTAGGCATATACAGCATAGCATTCAGTCTTTTATTTTTAAAGAGACTCCTCTGCTTATGCTCCTCTTAAAATTTCTCTTTCTTTCTGCTTCTATTGTATATGTTTAGCTGACCAGGATGATTTACCAGTACTTGACTCTCAGCATGTTAAAAAAATATTCAGGGTTTGCCTTACATGGGAAGACAAAAAGCAGTTTTAAGACACTGACAGCTTTCTCATCTACATGTAAAAGCAAGAAGAGAAAAGAAACAATTAAATGGCACAGCCTCTCCTGGAGCTCTCAGACCCTTCCATCATTTTCATTTTCCTCACAGCGATTTACGTGAGCATTGTGCATTAGCCAGACTCGCTTGGTTTCATCATTCCCCCCCAGTGTTCCTAAGTCAGGCAAAGCTCCCACTCAGTTCAAGCCTAATGTGGCTCATTGCAGGAAGAGAAACCAATTTTGGTTTTAGTGAGATATCTACAGCTGAAGCAAGTGTATTTAATGTACATTGCCCTGAGCTGACTTTCACACTAGTGTTATGCTACTGCAACTCTTAATGAAGTTTGATTTACACCAGGCAGTGCAGAACTTATTACCCACATCACTAAGGACCATCTGTCTCAGAGGGAAAGTGTCTTGTGGAAGTTGGTATGGAAGGAAATGTTGATATTCCCAAATGGACAGTCTAGGGAAAATGCAATAGTATTGGAATGGAGAGTGAGCCAGATCCTCAGAAAGCTGGTTGGGTAGCAAGTGTGTGCACTCAGGAACTGGTCTGCCTGTGTGAGTAAGGAATTGTGAAGTTTGTTAGTGGATATAGGACTGATGGCTCTTTGGATAGGTAGTGGAGAGGAAGCACTTTTGCCTAGCCATAAGTCACAGGGGACACCACTCTATTTGTTTTAGCACATCTGGCAATGCAGGTGCAGATGGAAGAGGGTTGTGCATGGGGGGGCTGGTGTGGGGGGTGGGGGTATATGTCTTTCAGTACAGCTAATCGTTAATTTATATTCCTTAACCCCTACTTTTATGGATATTTGAATGGTCTGTTTTAACAAACACTTGTTTGTAACTTTTATCCAGTCTCAGGTGAGCATTTCAGGTAGTTATTCTAAAAATCAGTATAGAGAGAGTACCTGAGGCTGAAAATAATCTTGGTTTCTTCTCTTTAGCATTTTTATCGGATGCATTTAATTAGTACATTAGAGAAAGAGAAAGCTACTTAAAGGGTTACTGAAACAGCATCACTGTCAGCATCAGCTGCAAACGGACCCTTAACACAGCCAGGGACAGATGGGCTGTGCTGCATGGTCCTCAGCCCTCCTTCTCTTTGATAGGAGCTGGCTTTGCCTCCACATGTTCACATGTCCCTTGGCCCACAGACAGACCAGAGAGGCCATTTCAATTAACCTAGTGTGGCAGATGCCACACCTGCAGGACTGAACATCGCTCCTGCATGACAGCAGAAACTAGCGGTATTCCAGTATTTCCAAAAATTTTGATTTTTTTTTAAAGTGTCTTCAAATCGTATATGTGTCAGTCCAGTAATAAAACCCCAGCTGTCAATGGCTGATTCTGCCTGAACCTGAAGCTGTTTCCAAAGCCAAGGTGGCTGTGGCATGCCAGCCAGAGCATGGTGTGAGTGGACATATTAAACGCCTATCACTTCCTTGAGACTAATGCTGTGTGTCACTAAATACTCCAGCCATCTCCCACACTTCTGAAAGCAATTTCCACTCTGTTAAATTCTACTCTTTATGGTGCCCAGGAAGCTAGAAATAGGCTTCATTCTACGTACAGCTTAGTAATCACCACCAATCTGACCTTGGGTGAGTTATTAAATTAGGGCTATTCAATCAGACTCTGCTGGCAGCTATTTGATGTCAAACCTGGACTACTCTTAAATTTACAGCTGAGATTAATGTTAGCTAGGAACTAAAAGTTTGCTGCTTCAAGTTTTAACTGTGTATATTACAGGCTGTTTCAAAGATTGAAAGTTTTAGAGAAACAGCCAAGGCAGATGTCCTATGGGATAACTTCTTAAAAGGATAGTTTGATCTGCTCACTGTGCTCTGAAATTACCTGCACAGTGAACTGATGAACTTCTGTATGAGAAAAGATATCAATTAAAATTATAGTAGCTCAGTTTTGTTCTCTATAATTCTGCTCTTCTATAGAGGAACCCTACATTTTCTTCCCGGAGCTCCCCATTTCTTATGGGAAGGGTGACCCCTTTCCTTCATACACCTGTGAGTCCAAAGAAGAGTCTTTGTGCAGTAGGAGTGAGGATAGATCTAGGCAATTTATGCAGATTTTTCTGCACTTGGACATATTCAGACTGTCCCAGTCCTGGTTCCCAGGTGAAGAGTATTAATTAGCAGGGTCAGGGCTTCCCTGAGAGTTGTATTACAGAGCTTCCCACATGTGTTAGGAGATGGGCTCACTGGAAATGCCTTGCATTCATTAATTTAATTGTATAGCCTCAGCCAAAGTGCCTACAAAGTGCTTGTAAAGAACTGGATGTGAGGAAGTTGCTAGTGGGTTGGATGGATGCAGTCTGTGCCCTCTTAACCCAGAGCATAGAAATGAAACCTGTAGGAAGGGCGGTGCCATTTCCCCTTGGAAAAGACTCCAAGTCCTAACTTGGACTCAAGAAAGTCCTGTGGCTAACAGTGAGGGACACTGCAGACTTTTTAGGGTGTCACTCTCTGCGAAGGGGCTGCTCTAACCCTCCCCCTCCACCCACAAGACTTCCAGATTTTAAAACTCCTTTTCTTTTTTGAGACTAACTTGTAATAAAGGAAAATCAGCTCTCCTGTGTTGTGTAAAAAAAACAGAAAACAAACATCCTCTAGCTCAGTCCATCTTTTAAGGAGCAGAGCCTTCCCTTCATCCCTGATTTCAGAGCCAGTGGTTTATGGTAGTTTCTTGGTCTTAAAAGGTGTCCCCCCGAGGGACCCAGAAAGCCTCTTGCTTTCTACCATCAGGATTAAATACATGTAAGAACCCCCCTACTCCTCTCCAGTCTCAGCATGTGCTGCAGGCTGACAGCCTGCCCTGTCCTTCCATCACTTCCCGTATCTCCCCTAACTCCTGTGGGCTTCCCACACCACAGACAGGGCAAATAGGCAGGAATTCATCCTTCCACCTACAGCCTTTTAAGAACATATAATTCACAGCAACAAATCTGGTTCATAGTGTAACAAGCAACATGGCTTGAAACCAGTCTGGCTTGGACTGCCACCAAGGTTGTCTCAAAATTCTTTCCACACTGACACTGACGCAGCATAGGCAGAGCCCAGTGCTCAATGGAGAAATTGGCCTATAAAAAAGTATTTCTGATAATAGAAACTTATTTTTTATTTAATGTCAGGTTAAATAAATTGCAAAGCACAGCACTGAGGATTTAGCACTTGTGGTGCTAAACCATATTACTTAGCATTTTACACAGTGCTTTCCTCACTCAGGAAAGTGCTTTTACTAACTTCATTCACTGTCAACCACCCTTTGCATGTCACAAGGGAAGTCAGGAGCATTTAATACTCCTGCTGATAGGCAAAACTGGACTCACATTTTTCTCTTCTCCCATCCTCAGCATCCTAGCTGAGTCAATTTTGATGGCTGCAGCCCATACTTGTGACCTGCAAGCCTTAAGCAGTGCAAGGGTCAAGATCCTGTCCCTTTGATGACAGCTGGCTATGGTCCTGGCCAGGCAGCCAGGGAGCAGATCCGAGGCTGTTGGCAAGCAAGGCACAGGTCTCTGCAGATGAGATGGATTGAGAGAGCAGTTCTAGAAGGCTAAGAGCTGGCATGTGGAAGGGAGGATGGGGGTTAAGGGATGCCTGCGCTGAAGAGGTCATTTGGATTGGCTGCTTGCCTTAGGTGGGAGAGAATTTGGGACAAATGCTGGTGGAAGGATTGAGGTATAGAAAGGTTTAGAGATTGCTTGGATTATCTTACTTGATGGGTATGCAGAAACGTGGTAATGGGGTGGGGGAAGAGGACAATAGGTCTGAAACAGGTTTGGGGCATGGGGATAGAGAGTAGTTGTCCCTGGAGTGAGCAGTTTGAGGTGTGAGGGGTAATGCTGGGGAAGCCCTTCAACCTGGGGAAGGTGGGGGCTGATTTCCACGTCAGGAGAAGCACAGGGCAGGTGGTGTTCCTGGGGAGGAGTTTCCCTTCACCACACACACCTGCCCAGCCCCTACATACTGCCCTTGCTCCCTGCTCCCAGCAGGACAGGGCTTTTCTCACCAGTGGATACACTCTTTCACCAGGCAACAGGGCAAATGAGCTGCTAGGAGAGAGCACAAAGCCCACCCCACAGCTCTGTGCCCCACCAGCCACAGGTCCTGTGGGGTGGATGCCACAGGCGCATCGTTTGCCCAGGAAGAGTCCCAAGGACCTGCAGGGGGGTATCGGGCATGAGGTGCCCATGGATGGGTCACGGATCATGCTGCTGCATTTCACCTGGGTGAGGGGCTGCTCAGCACAAGGGGGAATAAATAAGGACAACTACTCTAGCCCTGTAATCACCTGGGATCCTACTTTTAACGTATGTAAATGTATCTGTGTGTCAGTGCTCCTCTCTCCTTCAAACTGACATAACTCCTAAATTCAATGGATTTCTCTGGGAAGGGCAAGACCCCTACATTCAGTTGTTGCACCAGCCAAATTTAGGCTTACATAAATGGCACTTGCTTTTGGAAAAAATAGTACCTATATGTGAGATATTGATTACACTGAGTAGTGATTCAGATACTGATTAGAGCCTAATACCTCTGTAAACTAGTATTTATGAAACCATGCAGTTATTGTAGGGGTGGAGTGCGCTGTTTTAAAAAATAACCTGGTGATATGTTCATTCAGCTACATATTTTTACCATAAATCATTTGGACATTATACTATTTTTATTGAAACTTTCTCTACACTTACTTTCAAAGAGTTAAAGTTTCATATTTAGAAACACTCAATTTAGCTCCTCTATAAACTTTCCTTGCTTTAATAGTAAATTAAAGATACCATGAGCTAACTTCCAGTTTTAAAAATTACTTGATTATAAATCCTTCCTGAAACATCCCTGCTATATAAATCATGCTGTAATCAACAGCTAGAACAAATATTTTTAAATTTGCTCCTTAAAATACATTGATTCTGCTCTGCATCTCTGCTCAAAATATAGCTTCATGTCCCATTGAAAATTACACTTTTTTCTGCAAAGAGGAACAGAGATCTATCCAAAAAGTTGGCCCCAAATTACATTTTACATACCAAAGCCATTTATTCATTCTAATATTCTGCACACAGTATATGCTGATATTTTCAGTATCTCTAGGCTGAAACTGCTTGTAACATTTTGCTGTAAGCCTGAATCTCATACAAGTGAGAGGCTGCTTTAATTTTTTTAAGGAGCCGTTCCCCGAGATGCAAAGGCATTGAAGAGAGCCTGGAAGACACAATCTGTGCGGTGCTGCTCTTTATTGTCACAGGTACAGAGTTCTGATGTGGCAAAGCTGCACATTCAGGTCATCGAACATCTACTGAATGGGAAGGACTTTTCAGTCTCTGAAATGGTTACAAATGGCTTTTGTCAGAACATACTCAATATAAGCAGTCTGATCTCAACAGAGTCCTACTATTTTATTTTGGATAATAATGGCAAAGTCTTACCAACTGTTGATGGGATGCCATGGGGTTAATTTATATTCACGTTGGAAAAGCAAAGCAGTGCTCCCTCCCAACTCTGACAGATCTGAGAGTCTCTTCAATAGTTGATTGTCAGGTTGTCCCGATCTGTAGCTTAGCGTTGACAACAGTTCGCAGTTTATTTGCAGCTTTGAAGCCTGGTCCTATAGTGTTTCTCTTCTGACAGGAGATGAATAAAGGTGTCACTGTGGGAGACTTTTAGCCGGCTGCTATAAAAAGGACTCTCATTGCCTTCCCTTGAAAGATTCTCTAGTTCACTTTTGGAGCCTGTGGCTTTGCCCTCGGCTGAGTTTAGCTCCATCAGCTCCAATTCATGTTTGGCAGCTGTTTCTAAAACTCTCTGTTTGTTATAATACCTGACAAAGTTGTTAATGATGGGATGGATGGGAAGGGCAATCGCTATCACCCCACAAAGGAAACTGATGGCAGCATTCAGCTTTCCTAATGTGGTTTTAGGATATATGTCTCCATATCCAACTGTGGTCATGGTAATGATTGCCCACCAAAATGACTGAGGGATGCTTTTAAATAAAGTTTCAGGGTGACTTTGCTCCATGGTATAACCTAGGGCAGAAAAGACAAAGATTCCAACAGCTAAGTACATGAGGAGCAGCCCGAGCTCCTTAAAGCTGCGTTTCAGTGCATATGTTAGGGTCTGGAGCCCTGAGGAGTGCCGAGCAAGCTTGAAAATCCTTGCAATCCTCATGATGCGCAGTGCCTGGACGGCCTGCTGGACATTGCTCAGCTCCATCAGCTTGGCTCCCAGGTGGGTCAAGGTCAGGCTGACATAGAAAGGAAGTATTGCTAGCACATCGACAATGTTCATGAAAGAGAGGGCAAAGTGGAGTTTGTTGGGAGAGGAGATCAGCCTCAGCACATACTCCATGGTAAACCAGCCTATGCAGGCTGTCTCTATGCTGTCCAGAGTTGGGTGTTCCATACGGTTCCCCTCTGCATCTACGACCTGCAAGTCTGGGATGGTCCCCACACACATCACGACAGAGGAGATCAAAATAAACAGAAAGGACAGAACAGCAATCACTCTAGCTGGATAGGATGATTCTGGCTTCTCCAGAAATTTCCAGATGCATTTTTGGCACCTTTTCCAGCGACTTTCTGAGGCATCTACTCCCAAGTCATCCAGAATGAGTTGCACCCTTCGGGCTATTTCTTCCAGTTCCTCCTTTTTTTCACTTAGATGAGTTTTGCAACAGTCATCCAAAAATTTCAGATCCACTTTCCAAAACTCCATTTCATTCTTGAAACATATGGGACATATTCCTTTCTTCATGTGAATTTCCCCAAAGTAATACACGTCAATAATGCATTTGAAAGCATCTGGGTCCCTGTCAAAGTAAAACTCTCGCTTTCCAGGATCATAGTCATCACAGAGGGAAAATATGCTATCATATCCCCCCGATAAACAATTGAGCAGCTCTGCCAGCCGTGTTTCTGGGTATTGATTCAGGTTATCTCCGTAGAACACCTGCCTTACTCCACCAACATTGACTACAATCTCCATTTCTTCACTTTTTTCTGATCCATCAGTGTCCACATCTGGAAACCTACAGTCACCTGCCATTTTAATTGTATTGGATTTTGTTTGATTTTTAGCCTGTTTGGTTTCACGGCTTTGTGGGTTTAATCTCTCATGAAAGCAAATAAGCACCGAGCCAGCTCTACTACAAATGTCACCAAACTGACCCAGAGTCGTGGTGGGAAAGGTTACAGATAGAAACCTGTGGTTGGGAAAGCCTTGTGAGGTATGCAACAAGCTGCAGGGAAAAGACAAGTCACCGGGCTGCTGTGCCTGCAAGCAGGATGTTAGAAAGCTCCAGCAGACTGGAAAGAGAAGAAACCATTTAGTAAAACTCACCACTCTGTTCAGTGCTCGAGAGTCTTTTCAGGTCCCATTCTCTCTCTAAAAGTGATATCTATTCACAGCTTGGAAGTCACAGCAGAGAAATAAATCCTGAGCTCTGATTAATGCAACGTGCAGTGAGTGACAGTTCTCAGAGCGACAGTCGCTGTGCTGAGCCCATGGAAACTGCCTCGGCTTCTCCCTTCGAGTCCACGGATTTCCCTAGAAAGCTGCTTTTGAATTTTGTTTCCCTTGCCGTTTTCTGTTTACTTTAAGGTCTTCCAGAGTTCATCTGCTGACTCCTGCACATACTCGGTCGATGCAAGCACGCAGAGGAGAAACTTATGCTTGTTTTCCCTTCGCTGTTTCTCAGCACAATAGGGAGCCTGGGCTGCCAGAAGTCCTTTCCAAACTCTACCCTCTCCTGGTGAAACCCAGCAAAGCACCAGCGGCACAGAAAAGAGCTATTTATATGCCTTCCAGGCGGTACAATAATGGGTTTCTATATTGCCAGGAAGTTGAACGAGTTTTGAAAACATTTTTTAAAAACCAAATGCAAAGCATAATCGTATAAAAAGAGCTGAAGAAGAACACACAAACATTTTATCCTGTTGGCATAAACCAGAAGTAATACTATGTTTTGGGAATAAATGCATGGCATAAATCTTGCTCTCCGTGGGACTGGAAAAACTCTAGAGCCTCTCTGTCCTGTTTCAGGACATAGAGTTATTGTATATTTGTACTGGTGTCATCGATAAAAAAGCAGAGACCATAAATTTTTTGCTGTAGCTGTGGAGCAAAACTTCCCCTGCATTCTGTGCACATTTCCCAGTGCTCCGAGTCCTCAGTTTTAGCCATGTTTACTTGATCTGCAGTCAACTGAGCCTGAGGAAGGTTTGGGTAATTTACATCTAAGATGATTTTTTGGTGAATGCTACTTATCAGAAGCAGTGCTTTGAACTACAACTAGCACCTAAAAAGTAGAAGTGGATTAACAAGCTTTGGGGTTTTTTACTTAGTTTTCTTCAGATTCCAGGATTTGATGGACATTTCTTCCCCAGACCCTTACAAGAATGCTCTTAAATTCTTAAATCTGACTCTATAGTTCATTTTGGTGGGTCCAGCAAAACCTACAGTTCATAAGTTAACTGTTTCTGGCCACAACAGAATGACCTTTTCCAATTTACTGGTTTCTGGAAAGCTTCTAAGTGGACAGGAATAGAGGGTGGCAAATGTAATTGACCGTTTGCTTCTCTAGACTTGTGTCCATCTTGGGAGAAAGCTGAGATCTGTGACGTGCCCACTGTCCTCGTGCTTGTGTCACACAGTGAGGGGGATCCTGAGGAGTACGCAGTGCTCATGTTCCACTCTCTTGCCAGAAGCTCATGGGCTATTATTAAGAGATTGTGCACCATACCTCATCTTGATATGGAGTATGTGTATAGCACCACATTCTCAGGAAAGGGTAATATCAGATCCCGGGAAAGGGTAATATCTTTTAGTCTACATGTGAATCATACTGTGAATCTCTGGAGGCCAGTGTCACCTTCATGTGCTTCTGAGGGTCCTGCATAGTGTGGTTGTAATACAAGATGTCCCTTGAATTTTTTGTCAGGCACATATAAGTTTACTGAGATATGCAAGCTTTTTGGGATAAGAGCAATACCTTGGAGACCTGGAAGAAACCCATTTCGTGGGTTCATCAATAAACAGTTATCCACCTGGGGCTTTTCTGCTCACTAACATGAAAGGTTTAACTTGATTTTAGCAAATTAAACTTTAAGGTACCAATAGCAGTGACATGCTTGCACAGGGGAAAATACAGATGGAATTGCTGACTGCCCAATCTTACAAAAGAAAACTGAGCTCTGAAGAAGTTATGTTTAAAATTTTGTCAGGCTGCATCAGTGTAGGGAAAGAGGTTCTTTAGATTTAAATCCTCGATCTAACCATCTCAGATCCTGCTCTCTTTGATCACTGATTCATTCCAGTGACCTCTAGGCTTTCCTCTAGGTAAGGATAAGAAATCAATGTAGGGTCCACCTTGACTGACACAGAAAGTGCCACCTTTGTTTCTGAAAAGACTTTTATCCCCCCCACACCATTTTACAGAACAAACACCTACAAAATAGGCACACAGGATTAGTATGTACATTGTTCAGTTTGAAAGGTGAAATCAGCTCCTCTCAATTGAAAAATCTCAGCACATTTTCAAAAGGTTGGGAAGAAACTATTTTTGAAATGCCAAATCAGTCCTTATAAAGACTTTACTTGGTGCGGCTGCTAAAATCCTTGTGCTTTATTCTCCTTCGTCTTGCACCTTTTCAGAGTTCTTTACACCTTTCTGTGTGCCTGTGAAATGTTAGATATCTGGTAGCATTTTAAATCCACTTGGGCAAATCTAAATGATCCAAAGAATGGTCAGGGAAAATCATAATTAAATTAAAACCTTGTTTTTGTAGCTGAACAGAGTGACACAGGCTTATTTGACAAATGTTTTGTATCAGACTTATGGCAGAGTAGGAAACAACAGGAGCAGAATGAATAATTTGCAGCGAATAATTTCACTAATTCATTTTTCATCCATGAAAAGAGAGCTTCTCTAATCTAAAAATTTCAATAGATAATTGTTTCTCTGTAACTCATTTATGACTAGTTTG
Organism: Formicarius rufipectus; assembly: GCA_013399695.1. Taxonomy (NCBI): domain Eukaryota; kingdom Metazoa; phylum Chordata; class Aves; order Passeriformes; family Formicariidae; genus Formicarius; species Formicarius rufipectus. The sequence goes on from VXAU01003369.1 coordinate 997,535, forward strand.
CTGCCGTTAGTAGGGTTTCTAGATTCAAATTCTGTTGATTTACCTGGACAGAGCAAACAGGTCAAGCTGTGCTGTGTGTCTGCTGGAAGCGATGTGTGCTGGCAACTGAATTCCTATAGACTCAATAAGAAACACAGAGGGGATTTTTTTTCTCTGTGTTGGCTCAGAGAACAACATGTGCATCTGAACTGACAGTTGTGTTAAGTTTTGGCTGTGGTTCAGACAGGCTCCTTCAGGGAGGAGGAGGCTCAGCTGGACATCAAGCCCTGCAGCCTGAGAGAAGGACTCCTGCATTGCTGGGTAACCCCACCAAATGGCCTCAGTCCCTGCAGGGATGCCAAACATCTCCCAGGGGTGCTTGAACCCCAATAGGGCTCAGCCCACAAGGTATAGGTGGAGCTTGAATATGGCTTTCCAGAGGGACTGGGCTTGATGTGAGGGATGTATGTGGCACAGAACATCCACAGTCCACCACCTGGGGACCTGTAGCAACAACAGTGCTTAAAGGATGCCTGTACTGAAGGTAGAGCTCCCTTGTTGGCCACTTTTTGGGAAAGAGCATTCACTCCCGGGTGGCTTTGTGCCAGTCTGGGAAGAGAGGTTGTTCCTCTTGAGCTGTAGTCTGGTCCATGCTGCACTCCTGAATTCCAACCAGCACCTCTGACCTCCTGTCAGATGCATCCAGCTGCACTCCACAGCAATGGGCTGTAGTGGTGCATGAAGGGCTGTGAATGGGTTAGGAACCAGTTGTAGGGAAATGAGGATGGGTTCCACATAAATGCAGTCAGACCCTGCCTGCACTGAGCACAGCCCTGCCTACAGTGCCTGGGACCATCTGATCTCTCCCTCCTTCCAAAATCAATGGAGTGTTTAGTGCTGTGTCTACACTGGCAAGCTCAAGAAAGGTTAGGGATCTGATTAAGACTGTCCAAGCAAGAACCAGCTAGAGCAAGTCTGGCACAGACCCAGCCCAGACTGACCACCTAACGAGGACATTTCCCAGCCATCAAATGGCCATCAGAGACCGTTCCCAACAGGCTGTTTGCAAGCAGCAGCAGTAGTGGAGATTAAAAAGACTTCTTAAACTAGATGAAGATCAGCTGTCAGTTGACCTGAGTGCCCAAAGACATCCTTGGGCACATGTAAATTTGGTTATACTCAGTAAAAGCCACACACACACACAGTTCTTCTGCTGTCGTATTTGGTTTTTAAATGATACTCACAATGCTGGGCCTGTGATAAATCCAGCAAGAGGCCTCAGAATGTAACACACAACTTTCAGCTAGATTCAGACTATAGAGAACTACTGAAAGAGAAAACAGTGTGATAAAAATCTTATACAGAAAAGTCAGTCAGAGACCTAAAGGAGAATGAGGAATGGGAGTATCTTATTCCTTCTCCTTTTCTCGGGGCATTGTGGAGATAAAGCATTCAGCCAGCTGCATGGGCACTTTGCTTCATCAGCCGTTAGCTCAAGGCTCTGTGTGGAAAAAGCACTATGTAATTACTTCATGCCAATAAGAAGACACGGAAGGAAGAAAATCTGGAAGAAAGGGAAGCAATGAATAATGTCATTCTGGGTTTCAGAAAGAGCAAGTAACCCAGAGCAGCTCCTATGAGTACTTTACCAGAGCCAGTTTTAGTAAGAGGTGCAGGAAAGATTTTGCTGCAGGAATCCTTTAGGATTTCTAAATATAAGGTGGATCCTAGTGGTTAGTGCAGCAACTGCACAATCCTAGTGGAATATCCAGCACACTCTCTATGGCAAATTAATCCAGCTACTGCAATATGCTGGTTTATCCTCTTTATAGTTCAATATTGAAAATTGGTTTTCAAATTACACCTTCTTTTATCCTTATGAGCCATCTGTTTTGATTAATCAAGAAAACATGGGATTGTGTTCTCTCAGGTGCTGTGGTTTCCAGCAGGGATGTGTGGCCACTGCTCCAGCACTGGCACCAGCCTCATGCTGCTCCCCAGTGCATCTGCAGGACAACAGTGCGTGACTTGGTCTCATGAACTGTAATGGCAGGGCAATGTGATAGGGGAGTGTTGTGGGCACTGACTTCAGGAAACCTTTGTGATGCCAGGGCAGAGGCTCATGGTCCCACCACTGATGGATGTCTTGTATGTGTAGCCACGGGCTACTGGAGGGAGCCCGAGCCTTGGTACGAAGCATGTTTATTGCCCACTGCTGCTGTTTCTGGCAACAGATGAGCCTTTTAAATTCCTTGATATGGGAAAAGAACGGTCCATCAAATGAAAAGTAAGTGAAACAAATTCTCTACATTTTTAATATATATATATGCTTTGTATGATGTTTCTCAATACAATGGTCTTCCCTCAGATTGATATGTTAAAAGCAAGAGGTTGTGAAATGTCTGAGCTAAGGTGGGTATCTGGACTTTACCACATACATTCACCTTGCAAATCTGGTTTTATGTGTCTCTGTCTCCAGCATACTTATTTATTTCTCCATGGCTATTATTTCTGATCAAATAAGTAATTTCCCAGTTTATTTTCCCCTCTCTTAGCTACTTTGGTTCTTTTTTTAAGTTCAAAAGGGGCTAGTAATAGCTTACTGTAAATTTCAATTTGACTTACTTTCCATTTGACATTACTGAGTCTATTTTCCTGTACAATTAAACCTGTCTTAAGTAACCACTCAAGAGAAAACCCAAATCTCTGATTTAATGTAAATGACTTTAAATAAATAAGATGCAGTCTCCACTAGAAGCAGTTAACACCTGGTTTATCAGTGTATCAATGTATCAGTTACCAGTATATCAGTGTGTCATGAATAGGACAGAAGTTGGAGATGATGCAAAAGTTTTAAGAATCTTGTCTCATTTGCATCGTCACTGTGTCTTGAGGAAGGACTGGAATTCTGCTTCCTAGTCTTGAACATTGACATCAAAAGTTTTGAATGTTGTTGAATGTCCAAGGAAATGAGAAAAACAAGGTGGCAAGACTTCTTATAGTTGCACAGCCAATGACTTACCAAATTGAGAATTGCATATGCATTGAGTATGGCAAAGGTCCAAAAAAATTGCATGTGCTCATGTAATTAGGGGCTGTCTCATAATGATTAGACTCAAGGTGTTTGAATGCAGTTTGCGTGGGTGACGTTGGCTCTGGAATTTCCCAGCTCCATGTGTGTGTCTCTGCAATTCCATTGTTGGCTTTTATCATGACTTTCTTGCAGGACCCACAACACACTGGTGCTGCTGCCCAGCAGTGTCCCTGGAACAGCCTTGCCAGCTCCAGTGAGGGATGCCCAGCAAAGAAATGTAAATCTACTGGGGTGAGTGTAGGAGGGTCTTGGTGGTGGCACTGGTGAAGTGATGGGGCTGGGCTTCATGAAGGTGAACATTCCCATCACTTCCAAATTATAATATTACCAATAATTATCTTGAAGAAAAGACCAGGACTATGGCAGCGGAGAAGGAGGTGCCAAGGACAGACTGTCTGCTAAGTTTAAGCAGCCAAGACACAAAGTTCATTTCTAAGACTGCTGGGGGAGAGACTTTTAATGTGATATTATGTGTTTTCTTTAAAAAAATTCAACACTGCAGCCCTTTACTGTGCTTGGAGTTGGAATAGTTATTAAGGACACTCTGTATAAGCTGAGCTGTTGTTCCTAATGCTTTGAAAGAGGAGCATGTGTAGCAATTTAATGTGTACAGTTTCCCAGTAGAAGATATTTTTATATTAACTTATCAAAATAAGGAATATAATATAATAATTCAGAGTAAACATAAAAAGCACTTCAATATGTGTGCTCAAAGAAGAGGATAATATATGTAATATTTTCTAGCATGAAAAAGCTGGAAAAAAATCCCATTGGAAAAAAATCACAGAAAACATTTCATCAGTGTGCTAAAACAGGAATAAAAAATAAAATACTTTCATTGATCCTAGCACAGAGGAAAATATAGGCTTTAGCAAAGCCTGCAATTCTCATAGGCTCTTATATGTACAGCTATAATTTTCTTTCTTCCAATGAGTGGTACTGGACAAAGAAGAGGAAGGCGTGTGGGCAGAAGCAGAGGCAGAGTTCAGTTTTAACAATTACGAAATTACTGAACCCATGGAGGAGTCTCATGGACATTTAATTTCATTAAATCCTGCAGGACTGAGAGTTGTGGCATGATGCCCTGGAGCAGCTCGCTGACACCTTCCCTCACAACCTGCAGGCTCTCTGGGCTTGCTCCCTCCATCTCCTGCAGAGAGGGGATGGTCACAGACCTGCCTGTGGCCAGGAAGGCAGTCAGGGACTGGAGGATCTGGTGTTCCCTGGCCAGCATCACACTTGCACAAGTGGCATAGAGTGGAAGCATTAAAGCATGCAAATTTTTGGTGATGAAAGCAATTTTTTATCAGTAAACCTTTGCACTATAGTTCAAGGAAAGAGGAACATCAAATATGGCTTCCCTTTCCCTTGGTGTCCAGATGACCGCTTTGAGAAGTGATGGGATAATGTTCTTATTCTCACTGCCTTTGAAAAAGGACATCCAACCCTCTGTATGACTCTACCTTGACAAACTGCTTTCAGTATCTCCCCTTTTTTTTCTGTGTTCTTTAGCTTTGCTTAGCAAAAATGGTTGCTGAATTTGAGTTAAATTTACAAAGAGTTTTAAGTCCATCAAAACTACATTTCTGGAGGACAAGTGATGTGTCAGAAATAATTTCCTGGCCCTTCTCTGGTTCTCTTTTCTGCCATTGGGCTAGTCTTTTGCCTTATTGCTACTTACCTTAAGCTGTCTGACAACACATCATATTTCTTAATAGCTTACAAAGAAGTCAAATCAAAGTAACATTTTTAACTTAACAAACAGATTACAAATAAGCTTTTACATTGTCTGAAAGGCTCTAAAGCTAACCCGCATGTTTCTAAGTGATTTGCCTAGACAATGGATGAGTCAAGCTTTTTATCCATTCTGTTTTATACAGTAATCAGTTCTGCTCAGTTAAGATTTCATTTAACATTACTAAATTGAACGCCTTTCATTTACTATGTGCTGTTCAATTTAACATAGTATTGACATCTTGCATACTAATTCACTTTGCTCAGGGTACAATCATAAGCCCGTTTGAACAATGTGATACGTACAACAGAGATCCATTGTATGCACTAGTGGTGTCCTCAAAGCCAAGACTACAGAACCCAAGACATCCTATTGAGCAAAAATAAAAGGCTGTGAAGATGAAAGGAAGTTCAGTGATGAATGGGAAATGCTGCTGCTGAGACCTTTCTTTATTACCATTCTCTGGCGTTTTCAATTGTTCTGTCCCGATGAGTAACGAGGGCTTCATTGCTTTTGCCAAGCTTCACTGCAAATTGCTGCTGTGATTAACACAGGTTAATCTCAGGACAGGCAGAGGGCTTCTCACTTCTGGTGATGGGAGGATTTCAACTACCCTCTGACTTGGCTGACCTTGAGAAAGGAGTCCCTGCCTATGACAGCAATGTTAAAACTTCCCTTAATGAAAACACCTCCCATGTGCTCTATACCCAGTTTTAACTGCTCCGTTCTCTCTAATCTTTTCTTTAGGCTTCTGTGCACTGTTATTGAGACTCTGCAGTAACTGAACCACCAGGAAGAGGAGCCACTCCCCTGGTCTGGAAAACCACAATCACACTTTGCAACAAATCACTGGGACTCATCCCACAGATCAGCAAAAGAATTCCTATCCTGACAGAAAATTGGTGATTGCAATAAATATTGGAGTAGAAACCATGACGCTCCCGCTCTTCAAATCTAAAATTTTAACCCAATCATGCTAAATACCAGTATTTATCTAGTCTCCTCAAAAATGGCTAGTCTTATCAAAATAGCTCAAATTTCTAAGCAGATTTCCCTTATTTTGCAGTAAGCATGGATACCGTCATGCATTTGAGGTCAGATGCTAGCTGCAAACATCCCCATAAATGTGGCCAGAATACATAATTATCAGATCTTACACATATAAATGGTAGGGGAGTTAATTGTCTATATTTGGAAGTGTCTTTGCACCTTATGATTGAGGTTGTAAAAGCAGTTGGGATTTGCCTTTGGCTTATTTGAGAACAAAGCTGGTTATACAGTAATAGTAGCACCATGAATATGCTAAATAATCTATCATTAATCCATACACAGCTGGTTTCTTCCCTCATATTGGCTGTATACTGAAGGCAAAATCGGGTACTGGGTGTTTTCATATGTTTTGCAATGAATTCCTGATGTATATGCCTGAAGAAATAAGTGATGACACCACACAGCTGAGGAATGCAACTCTGCTCCCCAGCTTCACAGTCTGCTTGAGATTTCTGTTTCAGAGCTTGTGACAAATCATTTAATAATCAACCATTTACTGTTTGGTCCTCACTCATCTCTTGAAGTCTACCTTTTCCTTGATAAGACTGACTTGCATTAATTAAATTTAACTAGACCTATACAAAATACAGAACATTTTTCTGGGAATTTTTGATACCCTGACATTTTGTTAAGATGAAGGAGAAAGGAAAAGCTAATCTGCATTTTAAAAATTTCCTTGCAATATGTCGAACAAATCTAAATATAGGACATCTGAATCTTTAGTTTAACAACATTTTACATTGTGAAAATGTTTATACACTGTATACTAAATATTACATCTGATATTTTGTTCTAAATATGATATTGCTAGTGCAAAATAAAACCAAAATAAAAAGAACTGAAATTACAAATCCCAATTAAACATTTTATCTACAGAGATGAGCATATTTTGATATTATGAAAACAGTTTCTTTCTATACAAGGATGTTTCTTACTTGTTTTTATTTCATTTTTTGGCAACTTTCAATTTAACTGAACTGCGTTTATCAGACATCAATCTCTTCTGTCAAAAAAAATTATCTGTTCTGTTTCCAGTGTACACCACCAGTAATTCTAATGCTCATGAGATTCTTCACATTTCCTTGCCAGACCCTTTCTTAGGAATTAGAAATGACAGATGGGATTTGTGAGAGATAAGGATACTTTCTGAACACACAGCCCAAGGGCACAAGAAAAAGTCAACATCTTCCAAATAGATTTTCACTAGCTGTTGCCTTTGTTTTCTCTGTAGCCCCTCTCATCTTATTAAGCCTGAATCATCTGCAATTGCTCTCCATGAGTACACTTTTCAAAAAGAAAGAATGTCCTTAATAAAACCTTTGAGGAACCAGGGGTGTAATGGAAGTGCTCTTTACATTAATTAAACAGTAACAAAGCCGATCCGTCCACCATGGATGGACTCCAACCTCAAAAGTGGCTGAAAATCTGTAAAGCAACAGGGAAAATAATTTCTTTTGTGTCAGTATATGAATGCAATGAAAAGCAGAATTAAAAGTGTATAAAAGAAATCTTTCAGTGCTCCAGCCACAACTGGTTTCTAACTGCAGCATCAACTGCTGGTATTTACAGTATGAAAATGTTACAATTGCAAGTCCAGAACAAAGACTGAGGTACCTCACATGTGACACGTCTCTCTGTATATCCTAAAGCACCTTGTGCATTAATATGGTTTTTTTATGGGGACATCTGAATTTCTTCTTCTGGAAACTGATTTTTTCTGGAAACTCAGTGCAGCACCATAGCAGAATGGTCCCCCAACCCTGCATATCAGTTCAGTGCGGATTGGAATGGAGTGTATTTAAAACTCCCTCTGTAGTCATTCCTCAATTTGAATACTGCTGTTAACTCCTCTTTTCTTTTCCAAATTTGATTGTAAGAAGTTGGCACTTGCTGGTTTTTGGACTAAAATATAACATTCTATCAAATGTGTGATTTTAGAAAAATTTATAAAATACATAATTGTTGCACACGCACTGTGGAAAATTCTTTTCATAAACCAAATCATTATTTAAGTTAACAGTTTTAATAATGTGTGTGCTGTATTCCACAGGATTCTGTATAGGGCTACTTGTTGATGACAGTAGGTTGGTTTTCAAAGGATGTAAAAGCTTCCAAATCAGCATTTCAAAAAGCAGGTACACATTCTGTAGACTGTAAGTGTAGAATATTAACACAAGTGGGTCCAGACAGTGTTTCACAACTCACTGTATATTTCAAATAACTGAGAAAGTGAAATTCCCTTGTCCGTTTGCCATAAACTCATTACAAAGAGTTCTCTCAATTTAAATACAGAACCTTATTGCAGTAATTTTGTTCTTTTTCTTGCTCAAAAATTGCAAGATGATCCTGATTTTCTTCAAATATATGCACTACCTCTATTATTATCTATTATTATTATCTATTGGTATTACAATTATGCACACATAATGTTTGTTGTTTGTTTGTTTGTTTTTTTCATGTAGTTGGGAAATTATTCCAGCAATGAGCAAGAAATAGCCAAGAATGCTCAGCTGAACGGTGTGTTGGGTCACACTATCCTGACCATGCTTTTGCCAAGAAAGTTTGGACCAGATGATCGCTTTGGTCTCATCCAACCTCGTATTTTATGACCCTGTGATTTATACACTAATATCTTTTATCCACATGGTAACCTGCAATATTTTTTGCATAATAACAACCATTTCTTCAGCTTGTAAACAAAACTCATGTGAGCATTTGCAAGAGGTGTGTGGGTTATTTCAATGGCTCTTTGGCATCAAACAAATTTGATGAATGCCTCTAAGCCCAGTACTGACACTGCACATGTTAGAGCTGTTGAGCCACTAGAAATTCCAGGAGGATGAAAATTAAAAGACCCATCTGAAGCTACCCCTGGGACAGCACAGTTCTGCAGGGCCCAGCTCTGCAAAGAGTCATGTTTTACCACTGTTTCATATTTAAAGGGGATGTCCCATGTTGCTGAAGTGAGCTAAAATTAGCACTGGGACATAATTCTGTGGCACAATGATGTTGCATCTTGGATTGCTACATCTGCTCTGCACACTCATGGAGTAAATCAGCCTCTGCCCCAGAAGGAAACAGAAATCACTGATTTCCTCCTGAAATAGAATGAGATACAGAAAGAAGACTCAGTCTAATGTTGTGTGTGTCATTTGACCCCCTAGAACCCAAAACAGGTGAGCTGCTGAGCTTCCCATCACCTTCCCACCCATCACTCAGGAGAGCATCATCTTTTTCCCTGCCTTCCCTGAAGGCTCTCAGCAAAAGCTGTCACAGCTGTCTGAGGAAGCAAAAACCAGCAAAATAAACACTGCTCCATCATATCTCTCGTTTGTCTGCCCACATACAGTGGGCATTAGGAAAAGCAATTTTCTTTTGTCACATTTGGAAAGCTTTTTTTCTTTTTAAAAGTGCAAAGCTTGATATTTACTGTCAGCTGTTGGATGTTTCAGTTGAACAAAATGGATTTTTTTACTGTGGATCTATAAATAAACTTATCAATTCAGTGAAAAGCATGAAGTATACATTTTATACTTCCCAAAATATGTACACTTCTTACCATTAAGTGAACAACTTCATTTTATCTGGAATTAGCAGTGAATTTCCTAGTGGTTTCTGGTGTAGAAAAACAAACAAACAAAAATTATTAGAAGAAAAGAGATTTATTTTTCTGGATTAAGTCTGAAAAGTTTTTCTTCTCTAAGAATATAAACGCATTTGCTTGTTAACTGTGTTATTTATTTTTCTCAGATTATATGTTCTCATTGTAGTAGTATTTTGGAAGGAAATCTGATGGTGCGCAAACATTAGCATAATAATGCAGTTTTATTTCCTAAATTCTCTCTGAAAATTCAGGTGTTAAAGTTTCAGCATTTCTGCAGCACTATAAATTCCCTAAGCACACAACAGGGTTTCATACACCAATTCCTCACTAGAAAAAGGGCACTGACTGCCCAGTGCTGAGGGCCATCTGAAAGGTACTGTCAGGTGAGTTACTGAATGACAAAGGTGTTTTGGAAAAACAGACAAACAAAAACTACAAAACAAAACCAAACCAAACCAACTAAACAAACAAAACCACAAAAAAAACTCAGTAATCTTTGCTAAACCAAAATAGCTTTCACGGCCAGTGCCACTCTCATTCACTTAATTTATCAGATCATAAAATTTGATTGTATTTCTTTTATCATGCCTTGGACCATGGCACATGTTGCATGAGGGAAGACACTGATTGTCCTTTGCAATTGTTCACAGAGCAACAGCTTTGAGTGTCCTGCCACTGCCAACACAACTATCAATCCTTCTGCAGGGATTCAAAATCTTACCACAGGAGGAATTGAGTAGCAAAAATATTTCCCTTTTCCTGTTTCATGGTCTCTGTCTTTGTTCTCCTCGACCTGCTTCTCTGTGTTGAATGAACTTACACTTGATTTAAAGCTGAGAGGATGCACTGAAGAGTTACCCAGTTAACTGGCTGGACTACACTGCATGTTTTTACCACTATCTCTTCTAGTCAGGACTTTTTAGCCACACTGATATACTACCACCACTCTCAGTTTGAGAAGAGATACTCTAATATAAAGCTGCTTATTATCAGGATAATCTGACCTTCCCACACAGCAAATGTTCTTTCATAACTAATACAATTGAAAAAGGAGAGCAGCGGTGTCATTAGTAATACCAAGTTTTAATGCTCACAAATTCTGCCTCATGACCACTTATTAAATTCCTCTGTAACAAAGATAAACTAATGCACTGGCACCTTATTTTTGTCACACGAGTTGGAACTTGCTCCCAAGTGCAGTTAATTTGATCTCAACCTCAGCACTTGGGTAGAGCATCTGGCAGCTCACCCTCCCCACCACCACAGTGCTTGCTCAGAGTCAAGTACAGTAACAGCTACTTAAAGAGCACATGGCTTAAACATGCTGAGTTTTTCTGGCTGACTAATCAGAGATTCTCCTTTCAGTACTTTCCTAGCTCTCATTCCAGGTAAACCCTAAGAGTGGTGGTTATAGCAGCTCTACACTCAGCTTGCTCTCACTGTCCTCCTTCATGCCAAGGACATGAGTTACCAAGGCAGGCCTTCAGTTCTGGGTTCAAAATCCTGTCTCATGTTGCATAAAGGTGCCAAATTTGCATGCCCTGGCTTGTAGACCAAGCACTGCAAGTGATAGCAAAGTCTCCAAAAACAACAGTTGGGGGCAGAGGATGTAAGGAACAAAAGCGTGAGTAGATGACATCAGCCTGCAATCTCACAGTGCTATTAGCATAGGAATAAAAGTCCCCATTCATTGTGTCTTATCTGACAGCCTCAGCTTTACAGTGTCTGGAAACCAGAGGAAGGGATCAATAGATGTTTGCTGACAACCGAGATTTTGTTTTAATCCATCCACAAATATTTATGTTTTGGTAGCAGATGTTTTTATAGTGGTCTGAAATCATAAAGAGAAGGCCAGCTAGCCCTTTCCAGGACCATGGTTTAAATAGCAGAAATACTGCTTGCTGAAAAGCAGACTTCCAGTTTCCACTGGTAAAGTCCACCCTGGTGACAGAGGCACAATTGTCATGCTGAGGTTAAGAGAAATCTATTCTGCAGGTAAGCTTTTAAATAGAGATAATGCCATTTACTAGTACAAATTACATCCCTGAAGGAAACAAGCTTTGAAGGACATAAACTGCCTTCTAAACCTAGTAGTCAGCACATAATGTATTGTGTGTTTTTAAATACCACTTGGAGCCCGGATGTTGAAGTGGATGTATAGAAATACCAGCTTATTTTCATAAGTTATGGTCAAGCAGTATCCAAAAGCCAATGAATTCACATGAATTCATGTCTATGCTTTGTTCATTTACTTTTCTTTAGGGGCAGGTAGATAGCGAATTTCCATAAATCTTACATCAGGATGAAGTTTCTAATACCTTGAGAGAATAGCTTGAGAGAATTGTTGGTTACATATGTCTATGTTCATAACAAAGACATGAGATTTCAAGCAAGAACAGAGAAGAAACAACCTATCTCAAGTCTTTAAGCCAGTCTAGAAATTTTGATTCCAGCCAAAATAGCAAACAAACATAGTCTACTTAGATTCACAGTCAAGTTATCGACAGCAATATTTGGTGAAACGTTTTGAGATGCACACCCAAATTGCTGGACCTCTTTCCTTCAGCCACCTCTTATAGCTGTGTTTGGTGCCTGGGTGCTTACAGAGCATCAGTCACTGTGATATTGTGGGCAGGCTGAAAACCAAAGACAAGGAATGTTTGAAAAAGTTATTTCCATTAAACTGTCAAGTTGTTTTGTTTGTGCTCCCAGGTGGCTCTAAGACTGCCTCAGCTGTAATACCTATGCTTTACCTTCTGGACTTCAGTTACATTATAGATTAGGTTTTGAGTTTGTTTTTTGATTTTTTTCCCCCAAACTTTTCAGGTTTCCAGGCATATTGCCATTTTCTGTTACACACAAATGCCTCTATAAAAACCTTATTCTCCAAATACTAACGTTCCTTTGGGCTGTATGAGAACTTTCATTCCAAATTTCTTATTTCAGTAAAGGGACTGCACAAAAGCTGTTGAATTATTCAGAATGATAAGTAACCGGTGCAAATTCTCTAGGCTGTCTAGTTTAATTACAGGTAAATCCCAGCACACATTGTAATTGCTATGAGAGAATAAACTGGAAGAGTTGAAAACCTGTAAATTGAAGATTAAAAAAAACCACCTTCTGCAGATAACTGCTCCCCTGCATTTCTATCAAAGCATTCACAGTCAGCATACCTAAATTCTGTTTATTTAGAACAACCTATGCCATTACATGCAGGACTGATTTGTTACAGCAGGAGCAGATGTTTATTCACAGGAAGCTTTTTGGAGTGAGAAATTAATCTAGTTATTGTTTATCTGGTGCCTGATCAACCTGAGGTATAAAAAAAGCTGGGAGTACCTGCCTTAGGAAATGTTCTCAGTGTGGCTGTGTTACATCTGGGGAATATAGACCTGTTATGGGATTACAGACATGACCCTGTCAGGTCCAAGACACGTAGATATCTGAATTTGGAATATTTTGTCTCAGACTGAATCCCACTACCTTGTCAGTGCCAAGATGGACTGCAGGTCTGCCCTGTGCAATTGGCCAGACACTGAGGGGAGTATTTACATCCCAAAGCACTGAAGCTCGAGAACTGTGTGAGACACAGCTGACCATGAAGAACAGCTGCACCTGTTATCATCAGAAAACTTGACTGAACAAATAAAACTTCTAACAATTACCATAAGCAGATGTTGGAAGAAGATCTCTTGGAAAATGTAAAGCAAATGTTACTTACAGTATGCTGACTGAAATGAAGTATCTGTTCATGAGCAGTCTTGGGCTAAGTCCACCATAAGAAAGAGTTGGGTAACCACTGGAAGCAGTCACTCAGGAACATGCCTTTTTACCTTGGACAATATCGCTTCTGATCTCCTTTCCTGGGATGTTTGCATGTGTGATGGTTTAACCATTCAGCTTCTGTGGAAACGTAGACCAACAGAAAGAGTTGCCTTCTCCCAGTGTCATTCATGCAGGTCTCTATAGGAAAGAGAACTCACCCATGGGTAGAACCAGGCTGCCTTCACAAGATGAAATCCATTTGGTGATAGGCAACGCCTTCTCACAATGCCTTGAGAAGATGCCATAGGGGTCTCATGCTCTCAAAGTAGACTGAGAAAGCAATATCCATTCTTGTTTCTTTGCTGGTGGAATCAGAGGATGGATTCTCTATTCATTTATATCCACAGTGGAAATCTTCTCGAAATCATACATCATATTCTGAATGGAGGTTGGGTGAAGCTCTGCCAACTTGACTGACCATCTCCCATTCCTGTTGAATTTAAAGAATTGATTCACTTGCCCACATATAGGCACCTGGAGCCACTTAAGATGCTTCAGTTGTATCCTGCTTGACTTCCAGGTTCCAGAAAAATACAGAACTCCCATCAGCCCTGTGTCATCCTAGTCAACCTCACGCCAATAGCTCAGATGTCCTTGGGCTCCTCTGTGCTGGCAGGAGAAGTGGTCCCCAGTTCAGAAGGGGTAGGTACTTCCATGAGAGGACAGAAACCCTACTTATCTGCTTTTTACAAAGCTACAATTTCACTTTCTTGCTATTAGAAGCATTAGATAGCATTCAGGCTAACCTATTTTTGAAAGCTAAAATATAAATAGATTTGCCCCAAATATTTATTAATTGCCTAAAATTCATAAAACTTCTATGAAATAAACCTATTTGTGAGCAGCTTACAAGCAGAGTGGGGCATTCATTTCCTGATGCCTTGGAAAGAAGAGTGCTCAGAAAAGTTTAGAAGAGGAACAGAAATACTAGTCATGTCTCAGTAGTTTGTGGAAAAAAAACATGTGGAAAGTAAAAAAACATGTATATGTCCTTCTCTTAAGGATGTTATCACCCTACAAAGTGCAATGCTTCATATGGCCTGGCAGGGAAGACTACTGCTAAGACCTACAGACTGCAATGAAGGCGACAATTCCCCACACACTGAAATTTTGAATGTCTTTGTGGCAGGGAAGTGATAATGGATATAAACAAGGTATAGAATATCATATATGAAATGAATGTAAAATGGATTGTGGCTACCTATATGACAATTTAGTTATAATTTAAGCAACTGGTCAGGGATGAAGGGCAGGAATGGAAGTCAAGATTCTGTCTCCGTTCACGGGAAATGTATCCATCATTTTGTAGCAATATTGGGCAACACAAAATACATTTACTCCAGGGTTCTTTCTCCCCATCTGAGGAATGAAGTGAATGACACTTGCTTCATTTAAGCTGTTGCCTTGGGATGTAACAGAGACAGGGTCCTTGGGACAAACCTTAGAATTGTCAGGGTTACTTATTAGAGATATTTCACTGGTTTCCAGCTACTTAGAGCTAAAAAAGCTATGCTTTTTGCAGTGTGATTTTTTAGGGGTCAATATTTTCTTTTGAAAGTCTGTAATTCTGAAATAACAACTACTTTTAGCTGAACTAATGCTATGAGTCAGTCCTAATGGCCAGAGCTATGAATATATCACTAGCACTGAAATTCTGCCTGTCTGTTATCACTCAGACCAGCACTAGAATGGGCATGTAAACTGACACCCATTTGCATAGTAGTGACCCTTAAATGTGTAGTGTTGCATCATTGTGTTGGACAGAAACATGGAATCCAGTGTTTTCAAATGTATGTATTTAAAGAAAACTGTCCAAAATCCTTATCTAGATAGATCAATTACTCTGTTCGGAGTGGTCTGCCATCGACAGTTCTTATTCTAATTAGAAAATCAGAATGCATTTACCAGACTCCCAAAATACAAGGTGAAATGTTCAGAGTCACATACTTGGGTATCAAGACTTTGGCTTCTGCCAGTCCAATTGCTTTCTTTGTAAGTAAATAGTTTTCCTCCTTTTGTAATTTCATGTAAGTATTAAGAGGTACAAGGAAAATGAAGGTGGGAGGTTCACGTTTAAAAGGTTATATGACTAGCATGTCTATCCTGATAGCTGTTTAAAATCATGTGTAAACACTTCCTCATCCAGTTTTCCTATCTGCATTAGTATATTTACATTTAAACATAAGTATCTGCATTTTTAAATACACATGTTCTCTCATCCTGTACAACTTCTGGAAATGCTCCCATACCTTGCAGAGGAATACACTATGTGGGTGGCAATCTTCTCCAAACATTTTATCAGGTAATTTTCAGACAGCTTGGATTACAGATTTTCTATCCTTGCTAAAGAAGAACAACAATAGTGCTATTAAAGCTATTAAAAGATAATAGCTGATACCTACAGAGCTAGAGAGGGCTGGGAAGGTGGGAGATAAATAGTTCTGTTTCAGGCATCTGAGCCTAATCCTGTTCTGTGCTGAGCTCCCCCAGTTCTTGAGTAGTGGACAGAGCTTGGTGGCTTGCAGCCCAGACTGGCTGTTATCAGTGAGCATGGATTTCAGTTCTTGGTACCTGACCAAGACATGTCTGGCTGCAGCAAGTCCAGGGAATGGCTCCGGATTGGCATTCTCAGAAACTCAGACTTTATCTATACAAGGAAGGTAGGGGAGATCTGTAGGGTGCAGACAGGTTGGAGATGGTCCCCACTGACCTACATCCCTGAAAGGACAAGTATGGAGCAACTCAGCTGGCTACATGGCCTTAAGCCATGCTGTGCTAACTTAAGCAGCTTTTGCATGAGCTGGTACATCTGCATGGCACAAAGACACAACACAGCTTGGATTTACCCTCTAAGTTTGTGGTTTTCTGTGACTTTCTCCTCTCCAATTGATCTCCTGCTAGTAATTGAAATATAGATAAAAATGATTCACCCGTGATCAAAAAGGAAAGTAGTCATGATTGTGCAAGAAAGTAATGAGAAGAACTAACCCTGACCCTGCAGACCTCTGGCCTAAGCAAGAGGTGGCTCTATTTCTAACATGCTCTTGCTAGTGTTTGTGTAATATAGATACAGAAGGCACCTGCTTATCAGATGTATTAGTGAAGAGTGAAGAAATCAGAAATTTGCCAGTAAGGCTTGTATGAAAGAAACTCCTGGGTTTGGTATTTTGTGTTTTATGTTTTGGTGTTTTATGAAATTATTGAACAGGTAAAAATAGTTTCCTGAATTTTATTATTAAAATAAGAATACTACTTGCCTGAAGAAGTGAAGGCATGGAGTTAAAATATTGACTGTGAATAGAACCTGATCAAGAGGGAAAGGAAAAAGCCCTTCTGTATGAGCTGAAAACACCCTTATGCACTTCAGCCCAGAAATAGCTTGCACGTATCTTCTCAAGTTCTGCAGTTACAACTTGGAGCTTAGTGAAGTGTCTTGCATAGGCACCTACCATTCTTTGAGATGACTGAGGGTACTCCTCATGGCTCAGTCCAGAAGGACCTTGTTCTTGGTTCTCTGTCACACCTACAACCATGCATCCTTAGGCACACCAAAGGGCACCAGCTGCCAAGGTATGGCAACTGAGTGTAGCCCTAAGATTGGACCTGGAAGACCCTTCTCCCAGCTCTGATACAATTTCCTCTGGGACTTGGGTTAAACTCTTACGTTAATTACTGTAAAGAAACTCAATTTCTATTAAGTTCAGTGGGAACACTGATTCTTAAAGAATGGGTTTCAGCTAACCTAATTTAGATGCCTTATCTGTGCCTGCATTTTAGAACCCTAGTGAATAAGTTTCTCCAGAAATCCAGGCAGACAGGATCTTTCTTTGAAGACATCTCACCACTGACTGTATGGGAAATATCAGATCTTTTTTTAGGATAACTGGTTTTCTTCAGTATTTAAAATGCAGCACATTAGATGCCTGCAGTTAGACTGGATTTGATAATTTAGATATGTGGATGTGAACTGTATAATTTAAGTTTAAAAAAACCCAAGATGCACAGACTTTGTGGTTAACTTCTACTTACATTTCTGAGCAGGCTGAGCATAACTGTGGAAATTGTATGCCTAAATGTCCATTTGAGCAAACACAGCCTTTTGGCAGCACAGATTCCCACTGGAAAAAGGGCAGTGAGTGGAACTTATGGCAGACTACTGAAGTCATTGGCATTAAGTTACATATTTTAACTAATATGATAATATTCACATGACCTAATTGCAAGATAAACCAATGTTTAGGAAATACACAGTTCTTAAGATGGAAAGTGAGCTATTAACTGAGAATTATTATTGTAATTTAAAAGCACTATCTGTGTTCATCAAACTAAGTAGTTTTCTTCTATCATCCTAATTCAGAAAAAATGGAAGCAGCATGAAATTTTCAGTGTGGAAAATTATCTGCTCACAAACAGAGCAAACAGCAGATTAAGAGTGTAGCAGACATGATTCAGTGAATTATACCAGATAACATCTGAGACAACCATTATATTCTTTCTGAACATATAGAAACAAGATGGATTTCAACAACTAATTTTTTCACTCTGAACTAGTCTCCTAGCTGTACTTGAAAGTTCAAAAAAGAAAAAAGTCTAAGCAATGCTACCTCACCAAAAAGTTCTCCAACACTGCAGTAAACACAGATGAAAGATTTGGGCATCTTATTCTTCATTCTCATGTCAGAAGCAGTTGTTCAGTCTATGCAAACACACTTCAAAATTTGTGACTGGGATTCATCTCACCTGGCTTTAGACATTTGCAGTCTCGACAGCCACGTCTGAGCCCAACGCCTTTGGTTCGCTTTGACTCAAAGGAGAGCAATAGGTAATCTAGAGTGCAATTCAGCTGTCCTATTTAGGAGGCCTAATTTTAGATTAAGATGAATCACATTCCAGAAGTGTCTATGTCTCTCCATCGACTAGAAAAGGAGCTCAGATGTGAAGTTTCTGCATCTTATTTTTTCTTAGTGAACGCTGCTTCAGAAACTCTGAATCTTAATGCTCGCAGACTTGATTTGATACTGTGTAAAAAACGAAGAAAAAGTTTTGTTGTGTTTTGTTTTTTGGTTTTTTTTAAAAAAAGTCTTGTGAAGACTGAAACAACTTTAGAAGACTGAGGGCAATATTGACTCATCTGGAGCAAAGGTAAGCTAGAGTTTAGTGTCACATTTACAGAAAAGGGAATTCCACCTGATAAGTCCTTGGAGGGGATTAGTTTCTGTTTAAGACTTCTCTGATGTCAGGGAAGCTTCTCCCGTGGCCATACCATGGACCTCTGAGCTATCAGGACTACCAGGAGCAATTTTGGCTTCTTTCTGTGTTAGTGACAGGTGTGTTTCAGATGAGGCATCAGCTGAATGGCACAACAAAGAGAATAAAGAATCAAAGCCCTTCAGGAGCTTGCTTTACACTTTTCCCATAAATCTTTTTAAAATCATCAGTCTAATTGCATCAGCCCAATTTTTGTCTCCAAGTTCCTCCTACCTAAAACACAAACAAATAAGAGAACTCACTCTAGTTTTTTTCATGACTTTTGCATTGTATATTGTAAAAACTCCTCCTTTTTTCCCTTCTTCAAATACACATTACAGAAGAAACTTCTCAAGGCAAGAAAAGGGCTGACCATGCTCCTATGGCTGCTGCATGCAGTAACCACCTCTGTGCATGGAAGGTGCCGATGACAGATGATGCTCCATAGCTGGGACTGAGGGAGCACTAAGCTCAGCAGTACAGAGCGTGGGGTCTTCTCTGGCCAAAACTTGTCGACATGGAAGTGTAATAGATCCTAGTAAAGTCCTTTTCTAGACAGGAATGAAGCTGAAGAACAGATTACTGTTCATGAGAAGAAACTGAAACACCAGAAATTGCATAATTAAGACTATTTTTAGGCACACCAGTGTCCTGTTGCTGGGTGATATGTTTCTGTGTGACAGTTCTGTTCCCATCTTTACCAGACTATGTCCTTTGTATGAGAAACAGGCCAATATGATTTTTACAAACCAAGGCATGTATTTGCATTGGCTGTCAGCACTGTAGTTCTGGCTTTTCTGCCTGTAGCTGTTGTGAAATCTGGATACAGCAACGCCACCAGAGTCAGGGGAACTGATTCTCTTACAGTAATTAGTCCAGCCCAAGGAACACCAAAGAAACATTTGACCATCTCAGCAGGGAAAAAGCATCCTTGTGTTTTTCATTCTTCTTGAGCAAAACATGCAAAATGCAGTTTCTCTGATATATAAACTACAACTATCAGTGACAAATGCCATTCCCCTTATCTCCTTTACATTTTACTTTCCAAATGGCCCATTCTGATTAATTACACCCAATTACAAGTTCCCATTATTGTTTGAATTGCTGTAAAACTGAACAGTCTCCACATGTTCAGAACAGCTTGCAATTAACATACCTGGTCTTAGAAACTGCAGTCTATTAAATATATGGACATATTAAAGCCCAGCATCTGGAAATCTGCATATGTTCATCTCACACAGTGGGCTTCAAGTGCCAGGGCATTTTTATTCTATCCTATAAAAGGTACAAGAAATAATGTTTTCACGTGAATATAAAGTAGGCATTAAGACAGGGGTTTATCTCTTTCAAAAAAGAAAGTCCTGTAATGGACCAGAAAGTTTTCCTCTTTATATAGCTGCCAAGGCAAAGACAGGTTTCTATTTTATCCAGATTCTCATTTAAACAAATATGCTGCAGTAGCTGAGGGCTGATGTCCATTTTAATTGCAAATATTCTGTCAATAACAACCTTCTACATGAACAAGAGCCTTTCCATTTATATTAATCAAAGTAATTGAATCACAAAATTCACTGCTGATACATCAACACAGGACAATGAATTCCAGCAGATCTGAAGTGCTTTTGGAAGTGGCAGCACTAAAGTAAAACAAACAAACAAACAAAACAATATTATTAATTCTGCTGTGTGTAAGACAAAAGCAGTATTTGGTAGCACAGCAAATTCAGCTCAGTCCCTTCACCTGGCTATCTGAGGGATGAATTTGGCCCAAAGGCTGGGACTTGGCTCACATTTAGAGCTCTTCTGTAAAAGCAGGTGTTCATAGGTGGGGAAGGTGGCTGAACATTGTAGCCAGTAGAGATTTAGGATGGCTGCATCATGCCCATGGTCCAAGCAAATACAAAACAAGACCTATGAAAGATCTGCTCCTTTCTGCATATAGCTGCTGAGGCCAGGAGGGTATCTCAGGGCATCACAAACAACTTGAAACCAACGTTTAGACAGTTATTAATAGTCAAAAGAGTCAGTGATGCTTGACTGAGCAGATGCACATGTCCACTTTAGGACAGGATGAGTCACCTTCTATATCGCTTTGGAGGCTTTGAGAAGTTCCCCATTGACTACTGATTACAATTATAGTGGGATCTCAATCACCTAGCAAATTGGAAGATACCTACATTAAAGGTGACTACATGGATGCATCTGAAGTCAGTAAAATGACTCCAGAGATGCACAATTTTTTCTCTAAATACAGAGAAGTCTTACCTCATTGGCTTAGCCTGGATACCTGACACATGGGCAGCCAAGGTGGTGAGTTGAACCACATGCTCTTGGTGTGCCATATACTTCCCAGTTTAGCATAACTACCCTTTATATCAGGCACTCTTCACACAGAAATGAGACATAACACTTTTATGCTATTCTCTGTAAAAAATACCTTGGAAATGTTATTCTCTACCAGGTACCAGAG
Organism: Formicarius rufipectus; assembly: GCA_013399695.1. Classification (NCBI taxonomy): domain Eukaryota; kingdom Metazoa; phylum Chordata; class Aves; order Passeriformes; family Formicariidae; genus Formicarius; species Formicarius rufipectus. The sequence continues at coordinate 1,018,539 of VXAU01003369.1, forward strand.
CAAGCTCAGTTCAAAAATCCAGAAGTTGATTCAATCTTCATGTCTGTGCTGGTACCAGGAGTCTGAATTTTTGGTTTAGAGATAAAACTGGGAAAAAAATTTTGTCCAAATGCCATTAATATATTTGTTAATGTAAGTTGATTTTCTAAATGTTATTCTATAATAACCATGGTTACATTGTGCTAGACAAAATACAGGTGTTTAATCAAATTTTCTTTTAATCGTAATATATCTATTACCAGACTTTTTGTTATTATGAAATACTTCCAGAAGAGTAGTCTCCTTCATGTGATTTTCACCACTGAAGATAATCAGGAAAACCTGGAATATCTCTTATTTGACATCCTGACTTTACTTACTCCCTACATACTGCATTTGCTTGCCTATGGACCTGACCAACTAAGACTGTTTTTATCTAGATGTTAAAAACTTGATGGAGTGCTGAAGGTCTGTTTCCTCAGAGGGTTTGGCAGCTGTAATTACTTAGACCTCAATGACTCTGCAATCTGCTGTTTGCAAACAAGCAGTCTGGCAACAGGCATCCTCCATACACCACATATCTTGGTAAATCATTTCAATTTTTCTTCACGATCTTCAGCAATACTAATGTGATGCTTCAGCTGCACTCTTCCAGTGTCATAAATATTTTGACAGTGTGCTTTAGAGTATCTCAATCTCAAATCTCACTCAACTTCATCTGTCATTTACAGGCATGCTTGACTCATTGGCTTATAATGGGTAGATTCTATGCTTTCAGTAACAGGAGTCATTAGAAAACACCAATATGACCAGAAAGCAGAGAGGAGACAAAAAAGGAACATGAAAGACAGGAGGAAAGTAAATCATACATAGAGAGCTATGGAGATCACCCTTTCTTAGAAAAACGAACTCAGGAGAAAATGATGAAATTGAGAGGCAGAAAATTTAAAATTAGAGTTGTTTTTTTCTTGCAGGTTACAATTGCCAAAAGACACTCTTAAGCATGTTTTCCATGTTATTTCTCTCTGTGTCTGGTTCTCAATGCAGAGGTGGTTTCCAATCCTTTTGAAAAGTCGATTGCATCCTTAGGCACCCTTTGCAGAAGATAATGAAAAGAATACCTAAGTTTGGCTTAGATATCCATACATTTAGTAAAATATTCCATGTGGTTCACAAAAGGAATCTGAATAGTAACAACGGAGATGCTTCATCAGCAAACAGAAGAGAAAGCAGTAAGAACATCTTTACAAGTGTCTGGTGTGACTGATGTGAGAGATTGTTTATAGTACTGGATAAGCAATACTGTGCTTTTATTTCTTATTGCTGTCCACTGGCAGAACTGCAGTGGCTTGACAAAGAAATGTAAGAAAAACCCACTTAGAAACAATTCTCTGAAGTCTTCAACTATCCACTTCGTTAAGGAATAACTCATCTGAGAGTAAAAAATATTCCAGCTCCTTGAGGCATTACTGCAGATACTAATGGAGTTATAAGTCTTGGCTATTTTTTTTTTCCAGTATGGGGTTGTTGATTTTCCTGGTCAGTGACAACATGTTTTGAAACAGGAAAAAAAAAAAAGAAAACAAAGAAAATGCTTTATTATCTTCTTGCTGAAAGTGTAACAGAAGGCTAGATTTTGTGCTCACTTCTCTAATACAGTAAATAAATACAAAGTGGTCCTCCCATGTATCTTCTGTGCCAGAGCTCAAGTTCCTGGGCAGTGAAACAGAAAAATTTGCTTATCTATTCTTAGAATGGGAAAGAGGGTGTCATATGGAACAGAGCACTGGATTCATGCTTTGACTATTCACCCTAAGACAAGAGCCAGCAAAACGTAGATTTATATGCTGTGCACTGTATTTATTTCCTCTGCCTTCTGTAACAAGGAGGAATTATGAGTCCATGTGTTACAGGGAATGGCAGTAGCTCTGGGGCCACAGATGTGATGTGTTGCCCCTGCTCTGTGGCTATGCCTGAGTTCTGGTTCTATCTTGTGATGGGTATGCAGTGTGTCCATCTTCTGCCCATTTTCAGGAGCCATGTATGAGCAATGACTATTAAAAGGAAACAATTCATCTAAATAAATTAAGGGCTAATTATCATAGATATGAATCAGTGAAGCTGGGTGTCAGGTACTGTCAGTAATTTTTTACCTAGATTGGAAAATGACTGATTGCACCAATCCAGTTTTGGAATTGTTGTAATACCACTGAGGGTATTAAAAAAAAAAATCGGGAACAAACAAACAAACACACAAACCACACACACAAAAAAACCCCAAACAAACACAAACCAAAACAAAACCAAACAAAACAACTACAACAACAAAAAACCTCTCCATCACAGATACATTCAGGAATTGTGACTGAGAGACTTTTGAAATGGGAATAAATGAAACTTAAGGAAATTACAGAACTCTTGTTAGAGGGACAAGCCTATGAGTTGATCTGAGCTATCTAAATTTTAGACATACATTTACACTCACATTACATTCACATAAGGATTTGTAGAGCAAATTGCCTATGAGTATATAATGCCTTCCTGCTTCCAGCATGATGACGGAACAGATAATGATAGATTCCTACTCCTGAAGTGAAAAGACAAAAAGGGGTGATGAAACTGAGCACACAGAGTAAATATGTGTGCTTGTAATACGCAATATGTAATATGCAATACTAAAATTTGGAGTCATACTTACTATCACATTCTGAATGAAAATAATGTTGATTGATAGCAAAGAAAAATACAACCATAGGTTTACTAAAAGACATAAACATGTCCTAAGAAATTTAGCAAGAAATTTAAGCAAAATTAAAAATTCCTTTAATTATTTAATTTCCTTATTCTGTATTATTAAAAAAGTCACAAATAAGCATTAACCCCCTGCTAACACAGATCTGAGCCAATGACTGCTGTGTATTGGATGCATCATTCATACAAATTACACAGATCAGGACAACTGAGCACACAGCGTAAACACGACCTAGAAAAAAAAATGTCTTCTTTGGCAGTGATGCCAGGAAACACTTCTGCAAGCAAACTATGACTACCAAATTATCTACCTCATCACTGTCAATATTTTTATACTTAGAAATCTGAATCAATCTAATCTGTGCATTTTATTAGCAAAACAAAACAGAGAATTATATGTTTTGAATCATAACAAAAAGTTCAGCACAGAAGACAGTAAACTGATGTTTAGGATACAACAATAACTCAGTTCATCTGAAAATCTGGATTAAGTACATAAAACTGTTGTTCTATGAGCCTGAATTCATTTTTAATGAGTCAAACAGCAACACTGCAGCTTCGCATAGTCACCATATTATTACTATGATTTGTTTTGCTATCTCTGAAGATGTGTTGCCCCTGCACAAGCTACAACAAAGACACAGGTTTGCTCCACAACGCTTGCAAAGTGTAACACAAAGACATGGGAGAGGCACGTTCTTGGAATTAACAAAGGAGAAAAACAGCTTGGCTTTCATTAAATCACTTTTGGGGATGAAACGGTAATTCAAATCAAATCCCTCCCGATCTCAGCCTGTGGGACTGCCAGCGTGTGGGTCTTCATAGCAGTTGTCTCTCCTGTCTTGCCACTATCAGTCTGTTGGAGAAAAAGGAGCTGATGAGCGAGCTTCCATGAAAAAACTTTCCAGAGATAGGGATAAAATTACTGACCACTCCTTCTTGCCCAGAGGGAAACTCTCATATCTGTGTTTTTTCTCCACACTTCTGAGTTCCACCACTCACTGCTCTCCAACAGTGGTAAAGCTGAGCAGCAGTGACCTGCTGTGGATCTCCACCAGCAGCACCACACTGTCCTGCCCTTTGCTCCACAGCACACTCCTGGCTCTTCCATGCACCCTGGGGAAGGAGAATTTCCCACAACAGAGTATTGCACAAAGCAATTCTGATGGGAATGAATCCTTCAAACGCATGGAAGCAACATTTACTGATGATGTTTTCACTAGAAAATACAAAAAATGTCTCAGAGTTTACACAAACAGTGAGAGCAGGTAAATGCTACACCTTTGTGAAATATTAACATATGATTTTTTCAAATTTTACTTAAAAGCAAAAATATTGCTTAACCTCTGCAGTTGACCACCACACACAGAGAAACATTCCATTTCTGGAGTGCCATTACCACCACTGCTGCTTTTCATGGGAGCGCATGCCAGACTGGGAGGAACACAGTACACAGCTGTGGTTATTCTATTTTCTCTTTTTCTAAATATGTGCAAAATAAGATATTCATTTCACAAACCTATGCTGTGCTCTAACAAATACCATGTGATTTGAAATTCTAGAACTTAGGCATGCAGAGGTTAGTTGAAGGAGATATTCACTTGTGGAGCTTGATTATAGTGTTTTGTCACTCAGTGGAACATCTAATGTTTAGCACAGTAGTTGGAGTGCTTCTTTTCATGTCATAACAAAGGTTGCCCTCTGATAGTAATTACAGACTTCCTAAGAAAAGGAAAGGCATTTGGAACTGCCTGAAAAGTTAAGAAGCTTGGGATGAAGTCTGGAGAAAGTTTGCCATCGCTTTGCATGTCTCAGGTAGTTTAATGCCTGAGCTGTTGTGCAGAAAAATGTCAGAGCTGCCTTGAAAACATTTCCTTAGAGCTGGAGACATTTAAAAAAATCACTAGCTGAGGAAGAAGAAAGTCTCCAGAATTTAAAAAAAAAAAAAAAGTACAAAAGCAATGTGATGCATTATTATATGATCTTTTAAAAGTATAGAAAGGCATAGTGACATGGAGATGTAGAGCAGAGCACATGCAGTAGAACATATTCAGAGCAAAGCTGCCCATGCTGAGCACAGTGGTTAAGCATCCATAGCTTTGCCCTGGAGCAATATGTGCCAATATGAGTTATATTTTCTAGTGACATTTCTGAATGTATCTTATTGGAGCTCTGGTGAACTACTAACGGTGTATGTCCATGCTTTTTGTACTTACAGCATCATAATCAGTTTGATGAAAATAATTTGGGCAGTTCAATACAGTATAGGACACTAAATTACAGATTTGCATGTCTCTCTTCTGTCATTGAAAATTTAGGATCAATTTTATTTCTGATCTTTCGGATTTCTCTTTTTCTCTTTTGAATTTCAAAACTATTTATCAGTGGCCAGCAACCTCATTAGTGAATGTCTTATTAATTGCAACAAATGGAACTGTTAGTTTTATCTTTGTAACTTACCAGGGATGCTATTTTATTTTAAACTACCAGTGCTATTAACAATTCTAAGGCCCCAAGCTTTATCATATTCTTCAGAGTTAGATAGGACTGTCCATGCATAATTTTATTTTCTGTGCATTGGTAAGTGCAACTTTTCCTATTTCTCTTAGCTGAGTAATTTATTTTTTTTTTTTTTGCTGTCTTCTTTCTCTACAGAGATTAAGTGACTAAATATGTTTTTTCAAACTCTATGTACTGTGTAAGCTCCTTTCTATTGCCATGGTTTTGCATTCACCTTTTTCTGGATTGCAGCTTTGTCTTCAAATCAAGAAGTCAGATTTTGGCATATTTCTATGTGAATAAACTGGATTTTCATTTTCTGTGGTGCCTACGCAATGACACTACGCCATGGTAGACACTATTTGATCATAAAATTAGAACTTCCCACCCTTTTTGAAAACATGCCTTCTCTCATGCACAGCCTCCATGTCTCCTGCTAAAGCTGTGCAGTTCTGCACTAAACTGATTAGCTTTTACAGCTTAATGCTGCATTTCATGCTTAAATAAGCATTACTTTATTAATACGTGTGGTCACAGAGATAGTTTGACACCCTTCAGGAAATTTGATGGTTGTTTTCTCCTCGCTGTGAAGGCTGAAATATTCACCCTTCTGTGGGCAGGCAGCAGATGAAAGGCATTTTCAAGTGCTTTGAACTAGTCGAGAATGTACCACAGGAAACATCCAAAGGGGAGGAATGACAGGAGGAGAAACACAGGCTGTCCTGTCAAAAACAGCCTAAGATGGAGCCTTAGGCACAACATTGTTCTTGTACATCCCCGAGTCAACAAGAGCTTTTTAATGGGCCCCCATCCATGCCGATGGCACATGTTCCCAGCTGCAAGACTGGGAAGGAGGGAGAGAACAGCCAATACACTGAATTTGTGACATGAAAGAACAGGGGAAAGCAGAAAAAGCAGACCCTTCCTACTGGATTTGTAACACCCTGTTTTCAGGTGTTATCTGTATCATAATTTTGGAAGCCCTGGCTTCCATATAGGCACACGTGGGTACACATATGCATGTCTGCATGTGTGAAGTCTTAGAGATACTGAGCTGAGCTGCTGACTGCTGGGCAGTCTGGGGCTACTGCAGAGTCCATGCCCCTCCACCACTGTGTCTTGCAGTCTCCAGATAAGAGGTGGCAAGTTTATGGGGAAGAAAATAACAACAGACTGAGCAGCAAGTTACTGATTGCAGCCTGTAATGTTGTGGCTGTGTGGTCAAGCAGAGGCTGTGGTTTTGCTGCACTGTGGTGAGTGCTGCTCCTGTCCCTGCACAGCCACTTGCCTTTAGTCATTTGCACTGATCATTTCCAGGCTTCAAGAAGCTCACCGCGGTGGTACCCTCTGTGCCTTGCTTGGTGTCTGGTCCTGATGGCTGCCCCTCCCAGCATCTCACTGGCTGAAAGATAGCTGTCTGCTTGGTGGAGGTGGCCCATACCTGCTCAGGTGACTCACAGGCTGACATGGTACAGCCACAGCCCATTGTGCACTCTCTTCCCAATCACAGGCATTGTCTAAAGTAAATGCTCTGCAGTTCTGGCCGTTATTACAAGGATTTTATTCAGCATTATTCTATGTGCTTCCCAATAATCAATCACCATTCTTAATAATTTGGACATATATTTATATGTGTGCATACACATATGAGTTTGTATACACCAGGCCTTGAGATGCTAGGGGATTTCTTCAGAGCTAGCCCTCTAATACCTGTGCAGATCTTCTGCCCCACAGCTGTGGTTCCCAATGAAGACACATGGCTGTACAACAGGGTACTTGCATCCTTCCTGCTGGGATGTTTTTAACTCCCTGTTCCTGTGCACCAACTCCCAATGGGCCTCAGGACCTCAGGTGGTGCAGGGTGTTGCTCACACTGGAGATGGAACCTATCAGGGGCACACACATCTGGAGTGGCTCTGTCTGTCTCATGATGAGTTGGACCACGCTCACTTTATGTGGAGATGAGCTGACATGATGCGGTGTCTGCAGTGGTGGGTGATGACTTGAGGAAGGCCCTCCCCTTGTGTACTCTCACATAAGTGTGGAATCTGACTAAGCCATGAGCATTTTCTGGCCTAGGAAGTCCTCTTCCTGACCATCATGTGAAGGACTGAAACTTAGCTGGCTTAGGGTCATCTTCGTAGCTACTGAATCAATCACATCTGGCACCATTTCTGAGCAATGCATTGGGGATTTTTTGACAGAATAGATATATCTGAGACAGAATAGATATATCTGAGAGGCAAAAAGAAGACACAATTATTTTACTACTATCCTTGTGCCTGGTGAAATATCTCATGTGCAAGATGTTATTCACCAGGGCTATATATTTAGTTTTACCTGGAATGATGATCATCCAAACAAGATCACAAATAAGCCTTCTGTTTTTATAGCAAGGTTAGATTGGTGGAGCTTTGCCATCTCTGACAAATTCTGCAGCTGTTGAAAGGGCTTTGCTGGGAAGCCCTGCAAATTTGCCTCAGGCAGTGGGTGGCAAACTCAGCTCTGCAGAAAAGAGGGGTATGAGAGATTCCGGATTTGCTGTGGGTTTTGTCCAACGGGTTTTACTCTGTCTCATGAAGTGCTTCTCAGATGTCCAGGCCCATAAGCACTTTACTACCATCCCAGTATCTGTGTTTTACATTCCTTAGGCACTACACAATTCAAGCCCAGAGTGACATTTCTGTTTATGGCAAGGGGGTGTTAATACAAATCCTAATTTGATCACATATGGGTCGTGCCAGTCAACCCAGCATTCCCTGGCTGAGCTGCTGGGGACATGGCATTAGTGCCTCCCATAAACAGACAAACCAAGAGAAGCTGGGATCATCTGGCCCCATTCCTTGTCGTTTCTTCCAATAAATTAATTTCATAATGACACAGAAAACACCTCTTAGAATCCTTGGAAAGGTACATGTTTCATCTAAAGCCCGCAGGATTCAGAGCCTCCTGTTGCTATTAACATTTGACCAGAGTCATTTCCAAAGCATGTGTAGCACAGCAGATACTCAGAGCACATGTGACAGGGGTATGTGTGAAATACTTGACAGAGACAAGGTGAATCAGGTTTGTTTTACAGACCATGAAAGACGGGGTTGAACTCATGCTGTGCCATCAATCTTGTCAATTCACCATCGCAGAGTCTCTTGTGGAGGCCATCCAAGGCTGAGCAGAAGCTCGCGGAAAGGACACAAAATTGGCAACTGCCAGATTATAAATATTTTAAGCTCCCAGTGCCAGTGCAATGTCCCCATCTGAGTGCGATCACTGCTGGAGTTTGGGCCTAGGAAGCAGCACAGTTGCCATACCCCATCCAATGGAGACTTATGAAGTAAAAAAAAAGAAAGCATTAAAAGCCACAAACCAGATTGTTGTCACTATGATGACCTAAAAGCATTATGGTAAAAAGCAGGACCTTTTCCATCTGGGAAGAGGGTCATGATTTTTGTGAATGTTTTAAGTTTTGGGGTCTGATTACAGGCTGTAGAAGGGAAATATCTCCAAGGAATAACCATGGGGAGCAGTTCTCCAGGAAATGAGAGGCTGAGACCCACTGCCAAAATTGTTTTCTACTAACAAGTCCTTCCTTTAAGATGAGCAGTTGGTCAAAACATTGTGGCCGTGATGATGATATCAAGTGCTTCTTTGCCTCCTGCTTGCATTTTAGAAACGTATGAGCTCTTCTTTCTTTGGAACAGCAAGGACTGTCTGGTGCTCCTTACAAGTGCCCTTCAGCCAGTGCTTGCTCTGAAAAGCTCACCAGGACTTTTCTCAAGGGCTTTCTCCCCCACTGCCTGTTCTCAGGACTGGGGTGGCTCTGCTGTCTCCTCTGGTCCATTCTGCCTCTCCCACCTCAGCATGTAAATGTCACAAACCAGTCCCCTGACCACCCATGGCTTTGTGCCTGACCCCTGAGGTTGTGGCAGGAGCTGCCAGAGTCTAATTCCTCCCTTCAACCCTCTAGAACAGAGGACAGTGGGCATGTAATTTACAGTTGTTTATGAACATCAGACACCACATGGTAAGAGAACCAGGAGTATGCTGCACACGTATATACACTGCAAAGCTTCTGTAAGTGGAAGAGACTCCTTGGAGACCTCATTGATCCTCTCTCCTCCAGACCATTCAATACAACTGTCCCTGCTAACAAGCCTCATGGTTTGGATTCAGGTGTGTGCTGACAGCAATGCACTTCGCAATTACAATAATGGGTTCAGACCCATGATGTGAGTCTATCATGAAACAGGAAATGGGCTATATAAACCTTGGTTTGCTCTGGCAATAAATTCTCTGTTTCTACCAACTTGTCTTACCCTAAGTTTTCTTTTAATCCTGTGGAATTAGTATTGACAAGCACACAACCCACAAGGTCCTCCTGTCTTCCCCTTTTCTTACATAACTGTCTTTTTTGGTATCTAAGCCAATGATCTCAGGAAATATTGATGTTCCTTGAAAAACATTCAGTCTATAGGTAAGAAGAATTCTTTCTCCCAGATTAAACAAGCCTGATGCAATTATAACTGGATAGTTTTAGCAAATAACTTGAAAAATGTTTCCAGTAAATGTGGTGATCATTTACCAACCTGATATTTCTGCATGACAGAGGGGAGGGTCAAGAAATCCATCACATTTGGGCACCATAAACAGCCCACCACCAGCATCAGGGTGTTACAGCTACAGCTGAGAAACAGCCCTGGAAAGAGGGTGCCCCAAAATCAGAGAGAACTTTTCCCATGCCATTTTTATGTCTCCTCTTAGCACATTACACAAACATAGACATCACTACCCATACAGGCATGCACAAAAAAAAAAGTAAACAAGAAAGGGCACATTTCAGAAGCTAAATTAACACATTGGGACAAAATAATTTAAAATTATCATTGCTTGCTTGAGTTGCATCTAAAGTCCAGCGTACTGCTGGTTTCCAAAAACAGCTTTCCCATGTTTATTGATTAATAACTGCCACTCTTCTGTCACACAGGCTGTACTGATCTGAGAGCTTGACTCTAAGTCACATAAACACTTGCCTGACTTTATGCACCAGGATGCTTGTTGGTAACATAAGTTTGAGAAACTCTGCTTTAGATTCTAAATATTTTCCACTGCATTTTGTGAGGATGCTCTAATTTTGGACACATTTATTACAAATTTATTGGATCAAAAAATCACAGTGGTTTGAAAGGTGTCTTTGCACTGTTTAGGAGACTTACCAATAATGCAAATTTCTCTTGGTTTAGTCTTTGCATAGATTCTGACCCCCCACTTCCTGACATCCTTGCTCCAGTCACTAGGATCTTCCAGTCATCCCCAGTCTTCTGTCTCCTGGAGGCCACATGCTCAGGACACAAAATCTTGGAGCATCTAAGATAGCTGGTGACTGTACGGTGCTAAAAAACAGAGCAGGAAAAGCTCTAGAAGGCATCCAATCCGAGTCCTTGCCTGCAGGAGGAGCATCTACTGTCAAATCCCTTCTAACAGACATTAGTCCAAATTGCTGCTTAAGCTCCACTGAGGGAACACCAGTCTCCCCAGCCAAACTGTTACCTTGTTTAGCTCTTCTTATCCCTGGGAAGTTCTCCTAGTGTTTAGTCTGTATCTCCCGTGCTGCAGTTTAAGCCCATTAAAAGAATTTATAAGCAAATGAAAAGCATATTTTATCCTCTAGAGGAGAAAGCAATAAATTACTGGAAGCACCTTTAGGGCTTCTCTTTTACATATAGAGGATCCCAGCCTAGCTTAATATTTAAGAACCACTTCTGTTTCCCACAGCCAATGCTCCTGGCTCTTTAAATGCTGCAATGCTGTTCCTTGCTGCACTCCTGGGGCATACCTAGGAATTCAGAGGAGCCCAGTGGAGCTCAGTGTGGTTAAGCAGGGCCCTTGGGCTCAGATGGGGAGGTATCTAAGGCCACTGTGCCCAGCACACACAGAGGTCATTTAAAAAAAAAAAAATTAAAGTCAGAGTGGGACAGACAGCTGCACCGGCTCTCCCCATGCCACAGTCCAGGACAGGGTCACACCATTCTGATAACACAGATTGACTATTATTCTTCTATCATGCAGCACTCAGATTTTGTCTCCCTCCTCTGACACTGCCCCTTTCTGTCTTTTCTCTGCCCTCCATCTCCCTCAGCAGCCGGAGGTGCTGGGGAGGCCCTCAGCAGGAGAATTCCTGCTGATCTCTGCAAGAGACACCTTCCCCTTGCCCAGTTCTTGGATGCTATGAATGACCCTTCTTGTCCCAAACCAATTCCCATAAGCAGTCACCACTGACGTTTCTCAATGGGATCAAGCTGTGGCTTTCACTACTACAGTTACCACAGTGAGGAAACCAGCAGATGCTTAACCTGATAAAAAACAAAACACTAAGCAAAAATCAGAAACAAACTCCCTCTTGTCACTAAAGCCATGAGTCAGGCTGACTGCTTTAGGAAGACTAATTTGGTGTTAGCACAGACACCTGGCTCTAGGGTAGTGGAGGAAACAGGACCTGGTGGTTCTCTGATGAAGAGCAGATGGAGAGTCAAATAAAATGCTGCTGAGAGTCAAATAAAATGCTGCTGAGCTGACAGTGAAAGAGGGAGCCAGGGGATATGCAAACCAGGTCCAAGACATGCAAATTCCTGTGTGGCTATACAGATCCCAAGCTGCACACTTGGTGTGTGCCATGGTGTGAAGGCACTTGGCAATGACACTGGTGACTGACTCAGTGTAACAACCCCGCAGTCAGCACTCCCAAGGGCAGCTCAGAAGTTCAGCTGAATCTTCCCCTGAAAGTCCCTGTTTTTCCACCTTTGCCTCTGAGAGGGTTAGACTGAAGGTCTCTGCAGAACTGTATTGCACTTTCAGAGGTGATGGGACAAGGAGTTCAAAAAGAAACAAACAGGTATTTTGCTGCTGCTGTGAATTACACCTGAAATGCCCCAAGCTTTAACAATTTCCATTTTCATTTCTGCATAAAAACTAAGGCAAAGACTCAGCCACAGACAGCCCTCACTCCTCTTTTCTGGGCAATCCTACAGGATACACGCACCACCCCTGATCACCAGCAGAAGCATCACCCAAGACTGCAGTCCCAAGAGGTGGGAAAATAATCATTGCTTTTTGTGATATAAACACTCTAGAAATTCTTTTCATAATTAGGCCAAGGACAAAGACTGCTGCCAAGTAGGAACAAGCCTCAGCCACTACATTTAGAGGACACATTACAGAGCCAGGAAGTTGTTTGCAGGCAGCCTAGCCTGGTATTCTTCACTTGAATCCATCAGGTACTGAGTATTTTCTCAAAGCACCAGGACATCTTAAAGGTACCAGATGTAAAGCAGTTCTAAAAAGAGTAGTAGTAGGATTTGGTTTCTATGTGCAGTGCTAGATGAACATCTGATATATTGTCAGATGTAATGTCATCTAGAACTTTTTCCTGAGGCAGGTGAACATTGTCTTCTATAAACTACGATTAACTGGAAAGTTCTTTGTTAGGTTTTTAAGTGGCCATAGGTGCTTCCTACAGACTAAGTGGAATCTAGCTCTGTTTCCTCAGTGTTTGCCATATCTGGAGTTCACATTAGAGCTGAAGGTAGACCTTTAACTACAGTACTGAGATATGATTCTGGGTGTAGATGGGGTAACAGTTCATTCTCCTGCTTAGGTGCTACCCAGTGGAAATTTGGCTGATGAGCCTATTTTCCAGAGAGAGCCTGGTGTGCCTGGACTGCCAGGCAGAAGAGGTGGATGAGGTCTCAGGGTGAACAAGACATCTTTGAAGGTGCATTGAACAAATCATGCAGGTCACAGCATTTCTAGCAGACCAACATCAGTCCAGCACAGCTCTCTTGTATCTGTTTTGGTCCTGAAGTAACAGAGGTTCAGCAGTTGAGAACTCAGATATCCAGTAAGTCCAAACCAACATGAAGAAGAAATTAATTTGGGTGTAGTGCATGATGTAGCAAATGCTCCTCAGACTGTCTCAACTCTATATCCAGATTATAAAAAATAGTATTAATTTTAGCTCTACCATTATGCCACATTTATTGAGGATCTGGGACTTGTGGAACACTTTTTGTTCTGCTTATACCCATTTGCTCATTAAAAATTGAAGCCAGGCTGCACACTAGAATTAAGTGTGTTGCTCTGAAAGGCCAAACACTGCTCTCTCTTCTGGCAATGACAAAATTCCCATTAGTTTTATTGGCACAGCACTGAGCCCTAAAGCTAAAAGTAGATCTCTGATTGACAGTACCATTGCATTCAAAATGAAATGCTGCTCCTGATGTAGAGCTGAGTTTCTTTTTTTGCTGTCATTTGTGAAAAATAATAATGATCTCTGCAGATTCCATCTGTGTAGGTCTGTGCCTTCCCTCCAAACCCTTCTGCAACTTGGATTGCTTGGCCATCACCACAAAAATGCCAATAAGCCAAAAGTGTTATATCCAAGCCACAATCAGTCAGGGTTACATGGGGAAGGAGGTGAGCACAAAGTCAGCTCAAAGTTTGGGTGCTGAGGGTGAAGTCACACAAAGGAGTCCACTTTTCAGCAGTACTGAGACATGGAGGGTCCTTCTTTCAAATTACAAAACAGGAAGATTTACAGTGCATTTTCTGGTTATCTCAGGCTACTTTTCTTAGGACATCAGCTTCACCTGTACAGCTAAATCTTGAGAAAATAAACATCATGTTTTCTTTCCACATAGACTGTTTGATCAGTTCAGAAAAAAAAATAAAAAAAAATCACTCTGTGACAAGTCTTATGAGTCTGTCATGTACCTGTAATTTAGTGTCTCTCAGAAGGACCTAGATGATGAAATATAGAGACTGCAGAAAAGTGTCAGCTTCCACTTCTAAAGGAAAGTTTTAGGGAAAAAAACTTCTAAAATACAAAGGAAGTTTAAGCTTAAAGGTGGAAACCTAAGAGCTATTTTTTTTTTTAAATAGCAGCAAACTATCCAAAGACAATCTTATGCTTTTTAAAATTTAATCACTGGCTTTTGGAGCTGCAAGTGTGATTTTTGATGCTTGTAAATCATTGCTATGTAAACATAATATTCATGGCATCTACTTGTCAGTTACATCAGCTCTTTGTTAAACACTCCTATCTTCCTGTGTTCCCCCCCAGCAAATAGACAGACAGTAGAATGTGCGTTAGAAGTAGCAATCCAAAGGTTGCTGTTAGATGCTGGATTTAGCTGTGGCAGGTCAGCTGACTGGATAGAAATTTCTGGACAACAAAGCCTGCTCCCTTTGAAGCTGACACCTTAGTACAGCTATTTTCATCTCCTTTCTGTTAAACAGTTTGATGGTCATAGCTCTGGGATCAGATGACGGAGTGCAGGTCTGACCCTATCCAGCACACCTAGAGAAAATAACTCTCCCTTCTTTCCTTGCCTGGGGCATTGGTTGGGCTCCAGACTAATCTGCAGCCTAAAACCAGGCAGTCAAAACCTATAGCCAGCACCTCACTCGTGCTTGCAGGCTTGTTTATGCCACAACTCTGTGCAAAGAACTGCTTGAAACCTACTGGTAAGGCCTAGCCTCAGAGAAGGTTTCCAAATGTCTAATTACCTCATTTAAACCTCCTTCTGAAATACTTTATTTCTAAATTATGAACAGGTTTAATAACAGCTTTCAGCTTCATTAACTGTTTTATATATCTGGAATTAAGAAAACCCACAAAAACCCTGATTAATTGCCCAGCAGTGTTGTCTGACACACAGTAAGGTTTATACCAGTGCTAGACCCTCCCTGAGAATGTGTATTTTTACATGGGATCAATGTCTAGTTTGTGAAAAAACAGAAAACCAATTTCATATCATATTCCTCATTTTCTGAAAAATTTCACAGAGCAGCAATTTGGCTTTAAGAGTGAAGCAAGGCATTCAGCTGGAACAGAACCTTTTAAAACTCTGTGAAAAATGCAGCTTGGCAGTATTTCACAGGTATCTCGCCAAGGTCAGGATGTAACATAACAGCCACATATTGTTCACAAACAGCTCTTCTTCTGATGTGGAAATAACATGAGATGAGTTTTAGAACAGCACAAGTGATGACTATGGACAGGTTTCAAAAACTGTTTGTTATTGCCCAGCACTCCTGCATTTTGAGATGTTCAGCACAATTTTGGTTCCTTCTTATACAGTTTGTTTTACATGCAAAATTCTGAGCTTTTTATTTTCAAAAGCCTTGCTCCAGTCAACATACATTTGGAATGCATGTAGAATGGGAAACGAGCAAATAATATACTGCCAGTTGCCATTTGGCCAAACTGACCAATCCATTTAAGAACAAGAGTGACTTCCAAGGACACCCAGCACAGTGTCAATGTTAAAATTTTAAGACATTTTCTTTGACACGAAAATGAAGATAAAAGTAGCAAGATGTCAAAATGCATGAATTGTGAATTACCATTTAATATTTCAGTGAAGCGACATGAATAAAGACAAGGGTGCCTTGCTGCTAAAAATAACCTCTTGTTTCTAATGCTGATCTGCAGCTGTAATGAGAGTGTTCAGCATTTTTCAAGTCTATCAGTTTTTAAATCTAGCAGGTTATGTCAACCTAAGAGAAGAAAAACTCACTCTGACTTTTAGACAAAATGTATTGTTTTTTCTAAATTATTTCTGATTTTAGAAACAAAGTCTATCCTCCAAACCAAAGGCAAACCAAAGACAAGCTATCACCTTGGTATTATGCAAATCACAGAGAAGAGCCCCTGGGAGATAAGAAATACTGAGTGTCAGGACCACTTCAAAGAGTGTAGGATCATCATCTTGCTCCATTGTACAAGTGGCTTTTCACATATAAATCTTCCATGATTAAATTAATATTTGTGAGATTAACTCTGATCCTTTCTCCTTTACTTAATAAAGGACTAATTCCACTGAAGCTGAAGGAATTACACACATGTGACTGATCTCAGAATTAGGCTCCATACATAGTTTGACTTTTGGGAGCTTTGTTGAACCTGCCCTCTCAAAGCTTCCCCTTCCATGGAAGCTTCTGCAACATTCAAAGTGGCTTTAAGTCAATTTACCAACATGAAAACAGGAATTTATACTTGGGAGTCTGTGGGAGAAGGAACATCTTTTCTCAGGAGCAAAGAATATAGCAAATGTCATATTTCTATCAGGTCACTGCCATTTCAGCAAAGTTTTCGGCACAATTTGGCACAGTGTCCAAATATATTTGTCACTGATAAGTAGCTTGTCCCAAAAGTTTTGACAAGTTTTAGGCAATGAAAAGAGAGAGAAGAATACAACAATATAAGGGAAAAGTGAAAAGAAGAGAACTGTGATATCTTGTTTGAATGACAAGTAAACTTTCTGTGTCTTCACTGCAAGAGCAAAAAGGGGTTTGTGACTGATAGGCATTTCAAAGGACCTGTCATAGCACAAAATCCTCGAAGAGACAAAGCATGGCTCTCTGGTACAGCTACTCAAGGCAAGCTTTGTATCTTTATCTCACTAGTAACAGTGAGATTAAAAAAAAAAAAAACAAAAAACAGATCCTTGTATCTACAAAGACTGTGTGTTAAGTTTTCCATAAGAAAACATGTTTGTTTTCCATAAGAATAGCGATCAGACCAAGCACTTTTAAGCATTCTATTAGTTTATTCAGCCACACTATTTTCATAGGCTGAGGATTTACCAGGCAGATACTTCAGAACATAAACTTGGTCAGCAAGACAGGAATAAAGTGGGGGGTTCGTGGCAAGTTCATACTTGTACAGTTATTATCCTGTCTGCTCCAGCAGGCAACAACTGTTCACAGCCTTAACAAAAGGATGCAAGAATTCCCTGTCTTGCCAGATAATGCTCCTTTATGCTTTCTGTTCTTTTTCCTTCACACCCCACCACTTTCCCAGCACCTGTGCTGTAGCTCTGTAAATAAAAAACATAACAAAATGGCTTTTGTACTCAGGCCTAAAGAATTTTGGTTAATAGATGTAATTCTATATATTTATACATAATATTGACTAGATTTAATTCCAGAGCAAACCAATCTTGGAAAAATAACTCTTCTTGCTATTCACATGGCCAGTTCAAGATGAGCACAGTATCACAGAAACACTGCATGGTTGAGGTTGAAAGGGACATCTGGAGGTCATCTGGTTCAGCCCCTCTGCTCAAGCAGGACCACACAAGAAACTACTACCTGGGACCATGCCCCAATATCTTTTGATTATCTCCAAGGATGGAGACCTCATGACTTCTTTGTGCAACCTGTCCCAGTGCTGGGTCACCCTCAAAGTAACACAGCTCATTCTGGAGAAGCACATACTGGCCTTGTAGTCACAAGACCACTTGTGCTTCCAAAAGGTTATTCAGACCCCTTTGGAACCACGGCAAATGTCATGGAGGATTTTTATGACAAATGGAACTTATTCCTAGTGTCCACTGAGAATTATAGATCTGAACAGGTCAAACTGGTCAGCAGACACCTGTATCTATGGAAATGAATGAAACTGAGTCAAACTGAAAGCCAGTAGATTTACATTAGATGTTAGAAAAAAATTCTTTATTGCGACACACTGGAACAGGTGTCCCAGAGAAACTGTGGATATCCCATCCCTGGAAGTGTTCAAGGCCAGGCTGGATGGCGCACTGAGCAACCCAGCCTAGTGAAAGGTACTCCTGCCCATTGAAGGGGGATTGGAACTAGGTAGTCTTTCAAGGTTCCTTCCAACTCAAACCATTCTATGATTCCATGATTACATGATGCTGACCCTACTGTCTGCTGGGAAGTAGCATGACATGTGCTACAGCTTCGTGAAAAACTAAACTGCAGGGTCCATGCCCTGCCTTGCATGAGAGCTATGAGGAACTCCGTAGCCACTGACATGGTGACAGTTGCTGAGCAGAAATAAAGATACTATTTGTGTCCATTTCTGGAGAATCTGAGGTACAGAGACCTCAGCTTTATTGCAGAAATGCTCAGAAGGGGAACCTGGCAATAATGTTCTGTAAGTCGTTTGGGGCAATGGAAGCTATGATTCCCTAGAAGTTCCTGATGCTGCTCAGAACATGATTCTGGGGCCACATCCAGCTTGACAATCAGACACCTGACAATAACCCAGAAACAGAGTTAGACAAGGTCCAGCATGTCCCCCATACCCGTATTACAACTGGGCCCTTGCTCATACCTGGACCACCCCACTTCTCAATGGATGTGTGTGTGCACAGGGCAAGCTGGGGATGGGCACAGGCTCTGGCTGGCACACAAGGGCAGAGGAAGTACACTCAGTGGGCTGATACTTCATCCTTCACCTCTCCCTCAGAAATTTCATCCACTTGAACGTTTGAGCAAAGATTTTCTTGCTATAATAAGCAGATGTCTTCAGTGTTTACTTCTTGGTCACTGTCAAATGTTTTTGATACATTTCTGTTTTAAGTGAGCTAGGAAGCTTATTTAGCCCTAACAAAATACATGCAGATTTTCCAGGCATAGAAAAGCTAGAATTCAGTGATTTCAGGCCATCTACAGAAACATGAAAAAAAATCTGAATCTCTTATTATTGAAATTATTAATTTTATCTGAATGTCACTTCCATGTTAATTTTGATCTGGTTGGGAAAGTGAGCAGCTATTGAGGCTATTAAGCAAACATTCCCTGAATTAAAACAATAGGTTAATTACTTCTAGATGCATATGGGGTTTATTATGCATGAATTAGTTACTAATTCACCCATCCTGCATTTTAATATTCCGCAAGCTCAGATTGGTTTTACAGAAACTTTTGTGTTTTCCCAAATTGAGACCATTGCTACTTACTGAAGAGTTCTAAACAGTAAATAAATATTTAATGAGACCTCGGGAAAAACATCCTCTTTTAATTTGTATAGAGAAAAGAGTTTATTGAACAGCAGAATAAAATCAAGAGCTGACCCATGTTCTTCTCAAACTCAGCCTGGAGCCTACAGGGAAAAAAAATGTTGCTTTAACACAGAGCGTAATTTGCTTGTGTCAGATGTGGAAGGTCTGCCAGAGCCTCAAGCCAGCTAACTCTGATTGCTCCCCACTGCGAAGGGCAATGGATCATTGATCATCGGTGACTCACAGGGTGAATGCCAAAGAAATGAGCCATGTCGTGGTTTGAGCCCAGCCAGCAACCAAGCCCACATAGCCACTCACTCACTCCCCCACCAGTGGGATCAGGAGGAGAATTCAGAAGGGTAAAAGCTGGAACATCCATGGGTTGAGATAATGTCAGTTTAATAGAGAAAGCAAAGGCCATGCACACAAGCAAAAGGAAAAACAGGATTGATTAACCACTTCCCATGGGCAGGCAGATGTTCAGCCACATCCAGGAGAGCAGGGACCCATCATGTGTAAGGTTTACTTAGGAAGACGAACACCGTCACTCCAAACATCTCCCTGCTCTTCCTCCTTCTTCTCCTCAATTTATATACTGAGTATGATGTCATATGGTATGGAATATCCTTGTGGTCAGTTTGGGTCACCTATCCTGGCTGTGTCTCCTCCCAACCTCCCATACATCCTCAACTTCCCTTCGAGCATGGCAGTATGAAAAGCAGAAGAATCCTTGGCTCTGTGTAAGCACTGTCCAGAAATAACAAAAACATCTCTGTATCATCAAACCTGTGTTCAGCACAAACCAAAACATAACTCCACACTAGCCACTGTGAAGACAATTAAATCTACCCCAGACAAAACCAGCACAGCCATGTCTGTACCCAGAAGGAAGAGCAGGAGGATGGGGGCAGGAGGTTAAGGGAAATCCTGTCTCTACATCTATGGGAGGAAACCAGAGCTATAGGGCTCCAAAAATCAAAGGGAGGAATTGGGTCTGGTGCACAGAGGAGTCGATGGCTAGGAGAGATAATCCTCCTTTGCTTTTACTATGAAGATACTGTGCTCATTGTTAGAGAAAAGCAGCAATAAATTTTCTTGCCATTGTCAAATAGAAGCATGACAACAGTGGTAACATGGAAGTGATTAATAAACCCTGGCTTTTTGTAGAGAGTCAAACTCCCCAAAAACTCCTGCTGTAGCATCTTAACTGAAAAAAAAAGTTAAATCTAGAGGTAGTTCAGCTGCCATGGCAGGGAAAGCAGCTCATATCTCCAGGTACATCTGGTAATTCTCACCATCATTAAAAGACAGGAGATGAGAACACCCAGAGCCAGAGGAGAGCTGGGTCACACAACTCCCTCTCAGCACTGCACATGGAGGCAGCTGAGCTGCCTCCGCTCCACTGTGTGGCAGAAGTCCCCCAAATGGGATTGGCAATAGTGTTGGTATAGGGCATCCCATTCTTCTCCACCATGGGGACATGGGACATGGTTTTTCCCCAAAGAAGCTTTGTACATGTGATCTATTCCATCTGCAAGACTGAATACCAAAATATCAATTACCCCACCCATACTCCTCAGGACCACTGTCTCTCCAGGGCTTGCTGCAGTCACAAGGCACTGAGGAACTGTCTTGGACATTTATTACAAGGGAAAAGAATGAGGTCTAATGAACCAAAATACAGAATTTAGGATGCAACATCTAACAACTTGACAAACCTGACAATGATATTTTGTTCCTGTTATGGAGCCTTGAAGAACATTTATTTCTTTATTTTTAATGTATGTGTTTTGTTCTTTGTGTTCCACTCTGAGAGGTCATTTAAATCTCAGCAGGTGTTTCCCTTTAATAAAGTAGTATTGAAATCCCCTCAAGCCAATTTGCAAAGTTTCTGGTTACAGATTTTTAGGGACTGTGAACATTGTGTTCCTGTGTCATCTCCTCAGAACAAGATTTTTGATCAATCACAACTGTAGCTTTTTCTCTTCCTAATTTTTCCTGAAGCCCTAATGGGAGGTTGCAGGAGTTCCTGAAAGATCGCAGGCAGCAGGGAGAAGTGAAACATTTTGTTGGCAGATCAGGCAGAGAAGCCTTGACAGCACCTTCATCCATGGTGATCTCCCACAGGGCACAACATTCCAGTGTCATTTCTCTCTCTGGTCACTCACTGACAGAGCTGCTGACTGGCACCAGCTGTGCTTGATACACACTGCTACATACCTGAATCATATGTTTAACACTGCACAGATGCTTAAGGATTTTCTGTATCAGAACCTCTCCTTCAAGGGCACAGTGCCCTATGATGAGTCCTTCAGTGAAAGAGCCAGCTCAGGAGGTCCTGTGCAAAACTCTGCCATGGCATCCTGCACACCCCCTCCATCAGAGGTTGCCTCCTTGGTTGTAGTGACACAACATCTGTGTGATCACACTGTAACTCAGATCTCTGAAACTTTCTAGTTCTTCACAGGTGCTTTTGGGAGTGACATCACTTTGCAGTGCAAAAACCAGACATCCCTTAAGGCAGCCGCCCAAACCTCAGGGATTTTGTGTATCCTGAAACTTCAGCTCCTTCTGTCCAGTCAATGGTGAGAAACAGCACTTCTGAGGAGAGATCTAGCCCTGTGCCTTTGCATGAGTCCATCTCTGGAGATGCCTGCTTCTCTCCACCAGCATATCCAGAATGACTGTTGTACACATATCAGACCAAGGTTGGGCGAGATAATGCCCACTCCAATGGTTTTGGAGGGGGCACAGAGGATCAAGCTGTACTTAAGAACAGACTGGGACCCATTTGATCTGATGTGGGTATAACGTCTTCCTCAGTTGTTGTCATGAGGATAACCCTACTCTGCTTTGAAGGCACAAATCTCAGCTGGAGCTCTACAGCTGTAGAAGATCCTGAATGCAGCAGACAGTGGCCTGCAGCCTCTGCCTGGGAAAGAGGGTCCCTGACACAAATGCAGCCTGGTCACACCATGTGATGCAGCAGGTGGGTGTCTTACTGTGCTCTAAGGTGGTACTGTCTCTGGGTGCCTCTCCTTGTGAAGGCACACAAGAATAGGAGCATCTTTTCAGCAGAGAATGCCCAAATTGTTCCACTACACAAGTGACACTTTGAAATTTCCCAAGAGAAAAAAAGGACAAAATATATTTGGCATCAGTGGGAAAAATATAATCTAAATATCTCCCTTAGCATTTTATATTGCAGGAAAAATGCTACATGCTTAACAGTGTCTGCTATTATAATGAACATTTCAATCTAGTAGTCTAGATTACAATCTAGTATCCTAATGCACTGGTTGTTGGCTGGACTTCGCGAACGAAGATCTTGGGATAAGCCTGCGCAATGGATTTTTTAAGTGAGGCACAGGGTGCGCAGAACTGGCCCCACTCCCTTTACTCCTGAGGCTCATCTTGCCACGGCCGAGCAGCTCAGACGGCGACAGCGAGTTCCTCCAGGATTCGAACCGGCGTCCTCAGAGGAGGAGCCGGCTCCACAGGCGGGGGCCTACGCCACTCGGCCAACGCCCGCCGCCTCTCAAGTGTAAAATGCACTGGTAGAGTTGCAATAAAATGTTTTGGCTTCTCCTCATTGAAAGTATTAGAGAAATCAATCTGTTCCCATAAAACATTGCTTCAATCAAACTGCATTTTTAATTGTAAGACAATTCTGTAAGAATTTTCAGGTAGCTTCACCTAGGACAAGAAGGACACATGGATTACAGATGCTGCTGGTCTGTATTTCTTTAAATCTTTTTTCCCATTATAAAATAAGGGAGAAAAAATTCAGATTAAGAGAGATTATTTTAATCTTAGAACTGTTAGAAAATAGATTGATGTGTTGTCAGAGTGAGAAAGAGACCCAGAGAGTAAAAGCTAGGGCTGAAAATGTCAAACTTAAAATAAATCTAGCCAGTCAAGTTGAATTTCAAATTGTTCCATAATGCTACAGTGACACTCTGAGCAATAATTAAGTTCTCTATTGTTTGCATGCAATGAAGAATCTTTTAATATCCTGCAATTTATCATTCTAAAATTGCATAGCAGTATAATCCTTTCAATTCTAAATAGAGTTGTAATTGTTAAATAGATGCCTCAGTAATTCACACCAAACTGCTGGCATCATTATTCTTGGGACACGGTTTGGTGATTTTTGATGAGATAGTGAGATTACTTCATTAAGAGGCAAAATCTGAAGGATTACTAAACCATGAGCATAACATAGATGATCAGACTCCCTGAATGAGAAGGTTTGGGGTCTCTTTGTTCCATTTTCTTGGACACGGGGTCAAGGTCTGCTCTTGGTTACACTGGTGGATGACTGTATCTCTTCTAGTGGGTTATCCCAAGTGCATGATGGTGAGGTAACAGTAGAACTAGACCCGTGCAGCAGCATATGGACCAGCTGCACATTGGTCACCACTCATGGTTTGTGCAGGTTGGAGGTTGGTGCCCGAGCTGCCTGCTCAGGTGAGATCAGTGGCTCTGCCATGCTGAGGCAGCGGGTGGGATGGAGTCACCCTCACCCAGGTTTAGACACTCAAAGTTGTAAGTTTTAAATTCTACATTTGTCCCAAAGCTTACAACTTTCTTAAGTCTTAAGGCTTCAATGTAAAGCTACACCAGTTCTTCAAAGAAGATGATGCTCAAGTTAAACAGCTGCTGACAATTCCCAATTTGATCATTTTGGTCCAAGAGAGAAGATATCTCTAAGGCAAACCATTCTCCCACTGCCAAAATTCATTCTCTCCTAATGTATGCAGATGAGGCATGTCATTTTAAGCCTTCTCAGAAGAGCAAGTTTCCTTTGTCCCTTCTCATACTGAGCTTCGTCAGTTTCAGTGATAGAGACTTCCTGGTAACTTTTGCCATGGATCACCACGTGGTGCCCTGTTCATCAGGAGGTGCCTTTAAAGCTGTTCCTTTAGGATTTCTTTTTCTAGACATGAAAACCTTTAAACTGAGAACTAAGTGCATCATCTGTAGGATGGGCTGGTGAACCAGCACAGGATGACAAGTATCCCAGAACAAGGCAGAGAAAAAAATGTGAGGATGTCAAAATCAGGAGAAGCTGTTGATTCCTGCATGTAAAGGATGCAGGTAATCTACTGATGCACACGGCAGGGACTCTTCCCCAGTTCCCACAGCATTATTTCTTTCTTAGAAAGTGACTGGATGCAGGCAGTTGCCCATCATCCCTTCTAACTCCTTGGAGAGCTGAGCCAGAGGTTTTTCAAACACAGTTGAAATCTGCAGGACCCCTGTTCTCAGGAGGATCCCCAGTGTAAAGTCTGGTATCTAAACAGAGAATGCACAGGAGAAAGGGGAGACACAACGCTGCCCTTACACAGCACGTACTCACTGGTCCTCTCCTGGGAATTTAATAGTCTGTAGGCAACCTTACAATGAGTACCTCAAGAGCCTTCAGAAAGGATCTGTGTGTGGAGGGTGGTGGAGGAGAAAAACCACGGGGCAATGAGTGATAAGGAACCAAAACAGGCAGCTGCCAAAACCTGAGATATCTAAAAACATGGACTATTGAAATATGGTTAAAATAAACCATAGCATTTTTAACACAGGGTTCAGTGAACTGGAGACAAGAACCTTTGCTTTCCTCACTGGGAAGGAGAACATAAAAGAAATGAACTTGTAAGAATGAGGCAGCAAATAATTACTTTGCCTTATTATACTGTCACCTTCCTCTTCCCCTGAGCCTACATGAGTCATCACTCATGCCAGTGCCAGTGTCACAGATCTGCCAGTGGAAACCACTCTCTGCTCTAGGGGCTAAGGACCAAGTTCTCCTCTGAGCCAGGTATGAACAGGGAATGAGCAAACAGCTCCAAGTACTCCTGTCTCCCCTCCTTGGCCCTGGCCTGGCCTGGGCAAAGAAATAAGCTGTGTGCAGGCAGAGGAAACAGGCAGCAGCAATCCAGAGTGGCTGCAATGCCAGAATGCAGGAAAACCAAGGAAGGGTAGATGACAATAACGAAAGTGTATGAGGATGCAGGATTTTTTTTCTCTAAATTCCCCCACATCCATACTTCTTGGGTACTATCCTTCCAAACTCAAGCTCCCATTTCTAAGTAATTTTACTCATTTCTCCAATTTTTTTTCCAGAAGGAAGTCTAGTATTTCAGGGGGGAAAAAATGCTCTAGGATTTTGGATTCTTTCTCTTTAATTCCACAGGAGTTACCAGAGACAGTAGTTAATGAGATTGGGGACTCTAATAGATATTATTATTCTTTCTCATTATTGTGTCTAAAAATATGAAGTTTGCTCATATTTGTTATAAATCTTCACCTGCTCATTCCTAACCATTCAGTTTAAGCACTGAAGCAGCACAGGTAGGTAAGATGCCATTTCCCCCCATACACTTGTAGTACCACAGGTTTCTGAATCTCAGCAGTATCAGAAAGCTAACCATTCTACTCATTTCAAAAGCTCATTTATTACCATCTCTGAAAGAGAAGCAGCACTGTTAAAAAATGCACAGTAATTTGCTGTTCTTAAAATCAATCAACCACAGCCAGCACTGGCTGTTACACTGACAAGATCAAAACGTGAGCCAGCCTGCTGCACCAGCTCCAGTATTGCTGACAGTGATCTCATCAGCCTGGAGACAAGTGTGACCATTGCCAGCTGTGTTCCCATGGCGTTCACAAAGATCCAGCCAAGAGTAACTTGAAGGCAAGCAGAGAAGTATTTAACACTTTCCTTCTATCTTTCAGAGATGCTCAGAGGAACTGGAGGCTGAAACCCTGCAAAAAAAGGCCAGGTGGGAGCTGTTAAGATGATAAGAGATTGACTTCAAAGGGACCAAGGAAAGTGTTTTTGTTTTGAGTGACTTACAGAAGGAGCTGGGAAAAGGAAGGTTTTCTGCTGCTCCTGTTTACCCCAGGAGAAAGGGGTTGAGCCAGTGCTGTGAAGCACTGTCTAGCTTCATCACTGTGAAGCCCTGGTCCCTGGGGTCACAGAGACCATATTTTCCAGTGACTCTTCTTTCTGTGGGGACACCTGAAATAAAGAACCACTCTCATCATGGCTTCCTGCAGGTGAGGATACTGAGTTCTGTTAGTGGAAACAGTCACTTGGTATGTGATGTAGGTTACAAATTTTAACCCTTGAGCCCAAACAGTAGAGTCAGATCACTTAAGTGAGATGCCCACAGAAAACATTCTGTGTTTTTCTGTGCAAACACATGAATGATCAAGTTTAAGGGCCTGTCCCTACTTAATTGAGTAGTCTAGAAGTAGCCTGTAATTCAGATAGTATCTAGTGTGCACCTGTCAAATCCTCATGTTCAGTGGGGAGTTTGGTATAAAAATACTAAGAACTACTCTGGTAAGGGATAATTTGCTCAGTTTGGATAGTTGCAAAAAAAGCCAAAATATAGACTGTAAAACCATCATGTTCACTTCATGTTTTCAATGTAAGCCTCATCTCATCTGGAGCAGATGCCCTATCCTTTACTCTGAAGTGAGTTTACAGTGAAAAAAGGGTCTTGGAGTTATCTTCCTATATTGTGAGAAGCCACTGAACGCAGGGACACATGACTCTTTAAAAATGGTCAAAACTGGTTGCTCCTATTCAGTCTAGGAACAAGAATCTCCTATGGCAGCATTCTCCAAGGGCGGAGAAAAATGAAGAGTAAACTTTAAATATTTTTATGCATTCTCAAGGAAATTTTAAAATACAGAAAATTTAAGGGAGGTATACTGTTGATTTTTTTTTTAAAATGGTTTAGTCTTTCACAGAATTTATAGTAGTTATTGGTTAACACATAATATTCTCTATATAGGTACCAAAGCACCACAGTGATGGTAGTGGCATAGAAGGCAAGATAAGGAAAATTAATTTGAGGTTGTGGCAGATTGAAAGGCCTGTTTTTCTGCTATGATATAACTGCTAAAATAAGTATTGTAACCATGATATTCTTGCTACAGGGATAACATTATCCATCCTTCCATGAACTCACAGGATAGTTAAAAACCTTCAGAGCAGACATAATTATCCTGTTCAGCTCCAGGTTTTGGAATATTTGTGTATAATAAATGGTTCTGGATGAACTCTGAACAAAATATCTAATCAGCATCACAACTGCATTTATGCTATCTCAGAACAATCTCCCCAAACACCGACATCCTCATTTTAACCATAGAAGACATTTCTCTAAGATGCAGCAACTGGAATGCATCATCTCATTCATCTTTGCATTTCTGATGAATTAAGTCTAGACTACCAGTCAGGGGGTGGGGGAGAATCTACCTCATGCAATTATCTGTATTTAAAAAGTAAGTGTAGACATTGGGAGTAAACAGCAGGAAAAGGCTCCTACTCAGACTATGAAATAAAGGGCAATCACATCTGTGATTTGAGTTTCTTGTCTCTATGAGTCAGCTTTGCCATTACTATTACCAGACAGACCAGTGGAAATATTTTGCGTAGCTCACTCCTCTTTCACTTTATGCTGAATTGGACCCCCCCAAACAAAGTATTTTTAATTTGATCAGATACTAAATGAAGGTTCAGGTTTAGTCCATGCAGGTGGCATTAGATCCAGCTGATTTTAACAAGAATTTATAAGGGGCTTGACTCAACTCCACTACAATAGTTCCAGCTCATGATAGATGTGGTTTTGTTGGGAGCATTTACATTTACCACATGATCATTGCTTCAGATCCTGCCAGGCTCAATTTACAGACTGTTTGTCCTTAGGAAAGCTACACTTACTGTGCTGACCAAAAAGTCTGGATACTCAAAAAAACATTTCCCCAGGGTGTGAATAAGGGGCTATTTGCAGGAATGAAAGTGGCAGCCTGGGAGCCAAGGTCTGTAAAAATCTTGAATCTAGATAGTTCTCTGAACCCTTCGATTTCCAGGAGTGTTTTCACACACAACCACAAATGGAAAATATTTTGCAAAGGAGTATAGGGAAAATGAAAAAAATCCTACCACAGTGTTCATGCTACTTTTACTAAGTAGATGAGTTGCCCCAAGGTTTGGATTCTGCTCTTATCCTTATTTTGCACCATAAAATGCTATGACTTCTGTGATCAGAGAATCATAGAATGGTTTGGGTTGAACAGGACCTTAAAGATAATCTAGTTCTAAGCCACCTGAAAAGGGCAGGGACACCTTCAACTAGACCAGTATGCTCAAAGCTCTGTCCAGGGATCCAGGGCATCTGCAACTTCTAAGGGGAACCTGTTCCAGTGCCTCTCCATCCCCACAGTAAAGAATTTCTGCCTAATATTTAATCTAAATCTGTCAGTTTAAAGCCATTTCCCTTATCCTATCACTACAAGCCTTTGTAAAAGTCCCTCTCCACGTTTTTTTTAGGTCTTCCAAGTGTTCTAAGGTGTCCACAGAGCCTTCTCTTCTCCAGACTGAACAACCCTAACTCTCCCAGCCTGTCTCCATAGGAGAAGTGCTCCAGCCCTCTGATCACCTTCATGGCCTCCTTTGGACCCACTTCAACAACTCCACATCCTCCTAATGCTGGTGGCCCCAGAGCTGGGTGCACTACTTCAGGTGGGGTCTCACAAGAGCCGAGTAGAGGGGCAGAATCCCATCCCTTGTCCTGCTGTCGATGCTGCCTTTGATGAAGCCCAGGATACAATTGGCTTTCTGGGCTGAGAGAGCACATTGCTCTTCTTGACTTCTGTGATGATGTCCACAACTCATGTCCTAACCCAAGTCCCTAATTTAATAGGAATGTTTTCAATATCTTCAATGGACGCATTACAGAGAGAAGTGTAATAAGCAAAGCTGAGACTTCAAAGTCTGTATTTAATTTAGTGTCTTAATAACATTGTTTTGCTGTGAAAACCGAGGACAAGATCTCAGTCCATTAAGTGAAATCTTCCCTTAGTATTCCTATGCCAAATCGAAATCAAACAGTCCAGTTTAATCAATGAAAAGCACACTGATGGTAGTGGTTGAAGCAAATAACTTACATTTACTTTATACAGCTCAAAGAAATGTCCAACAAGAAGTTATCACCAAAATAATTTGCTCCTGAGATACTACAAGAGTTCACTGCAAGTGAGCTTAACTAAGGGAGCTCACACCTACTAGGATGTAACACTGAACACGTGCAGGCTCAGAGTAAATGGCCCTGCCTCTGCTGCTAAGTAGGCAGATTGCACAATGTGCATGATTCCTATAACAGATTGCTGTTAGAAATTGCACACTAAATGCTGGCAGCTGTGTAAAGCACTGCCCAGTGAGAATTAAGTGTAGAGAGCAAAGTTAGGCTAGTTCATCTCCTCTCCCATGTTCTTCAAAGCTGCAGAAGCTACCCCTGGCAGGTACCACAGCCAGAGAAATAATGTTGTCTTACAATATGGGAAAGCCACTTTTCTACATTCCTTGCCAAAGGGTTACTTCATTCAAGTGACTCCAGGTACATGTGTTCCTAGATCACTTGGGAAGCAGCTAATGTTCTTACATGCATTTTGGAGACATCCTGTTCATGGGACAATCTGATAAAACCCTGCAATATGCTGTAAAACCCTTCACAGAAACCACTATTGGCTTTCAAATGAGTGTTTGCTATCAGTCCCACGTCGGCCACTGCAGCTTCCATGGGAAGTTTGGCAAAATTGAAAGGGTGGCCAGGAGAAGACCTGGCAGCCTACAAATGCTGACAGAGGGATTCTACCAAGTTTTCATGCAAGGATGGAGAAGTATTTCTACCATTTCCCCACATGCACAGCTGTGCAGGGATTGGTACATCTGGCCTCATGTTTTAAAGCAACCTTCTTGCCCTCACATTTGACTTGAACAGAAACCATTTATTTAAATGCAAAGAAAAAAATCTGGTCTTCTGATTCTGTGTAGCTGTGAAAACAGAGGAGACCTATATACTGTGTGGTTTACCTGCTTCATGTGCCATCCTACCACATGGCTGGCTCTAAGACCTGCTTAAAAATAGAAGTGGAAAAAACCAGACAGGTATAAGACCTTTCTAAATAAGATATTCTGAGGCAGGGAACAGCAACCCATTCTATCCATTGGTTAGAAAGATACTATTTTCAGCTACCAGCTATAATTAAACAACTCCTTTTCCTAAGGCAGAAGAAGATCACAAGCTTCCTCCACAGAAAAAGGTTTGGTTTTTAATTAAGTTGCCAAAGAGCTCCTCTCACAGCCCAGCCTCGGAGATCTTGAGCTTGTGGGGTCAGTCTGAGGCTGTCAGATATGTCCACATTTCATGAGAAAAACTATATACTCTCATGAAGACTTAAATGAATAGTGTTTTCGGCATTTAATATCTTTTAACTTCCTGCTGTGTATCTTTGGACAAATAAATAGCAGTTATTTGAACACAGATGCTTGGAATTATGGTCTGTTGTGAGTCACTGTGTTTCAGAGGACATTTTCCCGGTGATGAGGAGCAAACCAGGAACACAGACAAGGGGAAGGACTCCAGAAGGATCTGGGAAGAAAGAGAGAGGGGATCACAGTCAGGGAGGAGTACAGGTGGACCTCTCCACATCACCTGTCCTTCTGGGACCAGCTCTGCTCTGCAGCATCTCCTGCCACCCAGAACAGCCATCTTGCACCTTGTCACATCTCTCTCCAAGGATTGGGAGCCCTTGAAAAACACTGGACAAGCTACAGTATAAAGGAGGGTCATACCCCACGTTGCTGCAGGGAAGGGAGAGAGACAAACACCCCTGCACAACCCAGTGTCAAGGCTGTCTGCTGATATAATATTAGTTCTTCTCTTTCTCCCCACTCCTACCCTTCATTATTTACACTGATTTTATTGTTCGTATCTCTAATTGCACTATTTTCTGAAGCATTTGTCTAAAGTCAGTGAGCTGAACAAAGATGAGTTATATGGCATAATACTGCTGCCTTGAGCAGAACTCAAATAAGATGGGCTCTCTTATGCCCCAACAATTCTTCCTTTAGCAATAATGTTTAAAGTACGCAATGATGTGTCAGATAACGAGTTACCTTATGTGACATTTGGGAAATGCCAGTGTTATGCTGCCCTTTGTGCTCCTGCAAGAAAGGCAGCAGCAAGGGCAAGATGCTGAAATGTAGCTCAGTGCTGCTCAAGCCCATGGGGGCTGCTGGGATCACTCCCAAATGCTGCTCAAAGCCTCACACCTGACATGGAAGGATGAGGGAGGATTTAAAGCACGTTTTAGAATTGTTGTGTAGGCTGTGGTTGGTGAAAGTCAGAGAAGAGAGGCTTACTTACCTAGATACTAGGTTTGCATGAGGTATGGAGAACCTAACTAAATGGAACTGGGACATTTCTGCCTGCAATTACCAAATATTTTTGTTGTTGTTGTTGTTTTCTTTTTCCTAAGAGCAGATAGCATACTGCAGTTCCATGAAAGGCACAAAAATCCCCTAATTATTTCCAAGAATCCTCTTGCTATCTACAGAAGAAAACAGCATTCCCTTAAATATATGCTGTCTTCCAAACCCCAAATCAACCTTCACCCCTTACTGATATTTCAGTTAGTCCCTCTGCTTCACTTAATATCCTTTTTCCTCTTATCTCCTCCTATGTCCCTTCCAGTCCCCACCAGCTAGCTCTGATAGCAATGGCAACTAAGGCTGCTGAAAGTGATGACAGTGGTCAACACATCCAACAATCTCTAAAAGTGGTAGGGGGAAAGGAGAGCTTTCTGCATTCTTCTTACCTTAGTACGCTGAGGCCATCATTGGGTCTGCCCAGGGGCACCTTGTGACAGGGCAAATTCAAAACTTGGACATTGCAGGTAAGATAGAATTATGAGGCTTTGTGTGAATTTGCTTGTGTTAGGAAGCTGAAATTCCAGAGCGAACACTTGTATCTCTTCATTTGTCTTGGTTTATATCTTACCCCTGTTTATATAGGTTTTCTTCTCTGGCAGCAATATTAACTGCCAGGAAAAAAAAATGCTGCAGAAAGAAAAGGCATTTATTTTCCTATAAACCTTTTACACTCAACTCTCTCCCCCTTGGCACTCTATCGGGAAGTGGGACAGCTTGAGTTATTTAATAACCCCTGTGTAGTCTGTGCACTCCTTTGAAGTTGTGTATTTCTAATACTTTCTATCTCTAAATAAAACACCAAACCAACTCACCATATAAAGTACACCCAGTCACCACCTGAATTTTAATGCTCCATTTCTGAAGTCTCTTTTCTGCCCCATGGATTTTAAAAATATGTCGGTATTGTGTGTCTGGAAAAAGACATGACTCAGTGACAGCTAAAACCACTTAAGCAGCCATTTGCCTCGAGACACAGAAAGCTTGTGAAGAACTTGCTAAGCATTGCTCTGTGCCTACCAACTGTAAAAATCCAGGGAATTAAGTGGATTCCCTAACCTAAAGCTTATGTAGGAAGAAGGAAAGCCAATCACATTAAAATCCTTAAAAATTAGAGGACTGACTGATGTCCCCCTAATCCAGAAACAAGTCTTCAGAAATGACAGGGCACCCAGGACTGAAGTGTGTATACATTTGATATTCACAGAAAATCTGTCAGGCAGGTGTTTATGGACTTCCTGAGTCAGAGGCTACATCCAGACAACTGTGTTTAATAGTTTCTGATGCAGCTGTCCTCTACTAATAAGTACAATTCGTTTCTGAACCCCTTTTCACCTGCTGTGACCATAAGGTCCTGCAGCAATGAGTTCCACAACTCTGACTGTGCTGAAGGAAGGCACGTCTGTGCAAGACATCTGACAAAGTCACAGCAGTGACAACTATTTTTAGTAGCAAACCTCTCACCTGCCTTCACTTACAGCTTTCTGTTCTCTTCTTCTGCTATACCTTCTGAGATCAAGGGAGCATTTGACTCCCCTGGGTAACACTGGGTGCAGCCAGTGTTTGAGATCTGGGGACATCACTGATCCTACAGCACCTAAAGGATTATGTCTTCTGTTCTCAGGTTCTTTTCTTAGTAATTCCTAATGTTCCCTTCACCTTTGAATGAGATTAGCTCAGCTAGATTGTGGTGATAATAACATCAAGGCCATGTGTTTGACCCCTGTATGGACCATTCCCTTAACAGTTCGACTCCATGATTCTTGTGGGTCCCTTCCAACTCAGAATATTTTGTGAAATACCTGAGAAACTTGAAAATCAGCTTTTCCCTAAGTGCTAGTAGCTAAGTCAGGCCCCATATCTCTGTGTGCTTAGCAAAGGCCAATTCCTGCACTGTGCATTACTTGCATTGACTGTTGCAGAATTTCACCTGCCATTTTTTAAACAGGTCAGCTGGTACCATTAAGTCCTCACTGTAAAATGAACTCTAGACACCAAATCAAAAAAATTAAGTTGAAAACAAACCAACTTTTTCTGCTAAAGTGCTGCAAATGAGATGAATAGCAGGATGACAGCACACTGCTTTACAATACCTCATCTCTGAAGGAGCTGCTGTTCATCTGACTGCTTGGTAGCATAATTTGCAAATCCTTTTCTTTTACCAGATAGGAAATTTCCCATCCTGCAAAGGATGTTCGTACACTTCCCAGGTTCTTAACACAGGCCTTAAGAGGGGCTTAAGTAGTGATTAAAGTTTATACTGATCTCACGAAAGCGAACATTCATTAAGTTAGAGACTTCTGGAAGAAACCCCTCCTGCATCCAAGACAGAGGGCACCAGCTTCACAGAAGTTCTGGATGACACCATAAATGCCGCCAGTTGCTGCAAGCAATCTCCATATCTGTGACCTGGCAAATGGCTCACAGAGAGGACATCCTGCCAAGGGCAGACTGTAGGAGCCCAAGGAGCTGACCAAAACCCCGTGAAGTGAAAGAAGTGAAATAAATACAAAAGATGTATCTTTGAGCCACCCTAGTAATAACAGGCAGAACTGATGTGTGTCAGTTATTTTTAAAAATTGACACTGCAAGATATAATGCTATAGAGAGTAGAAGCAGACAGGGGAAAAAAAAAAAAAGAAAAAAAGAAAATATTTCTGTGAGCAACCATAAATCCCAGGAACTGCAGGCTCTGGCAGTTGTAATGGCACTAAATTTTTAAGATGACTTTAGAAGGCATAGGCTCTACATGTAAAAGTCAGGTTCTATTTAATTATTAAAGCCTCCATGGAGTAATAAGAAAATGGAGCAATCAGCCAGATATTTAACAGTGCACAGACACTGGGACATAAAACATACTCTATAAAATATATTTAACCCTCTGTATGAGTGTGCACATTTATAAGTATGCTCAAACACTTTAGTGAGCCCATAACATTGCACATTCACAGCCTGTAAAGGAAGCATTTCACTTTCCAGCTTGTGCTGGCAATGGACTTTCCTGTCATTAGTGTTCAGCTCTCACACACTACAGGGCAAGGAAATTAACAGTGAACAGATCATAGTCCTGGCATGTAAATAAGATTTATACTTTTCACGTGTAATGAAACATTTCTTACAGAAAAATGTACTTAGCATGACCCATGGGAATTTAAATTTAACTACATTTATATCTTGATGGCCACTGGTATTTTTTTTCTATCCACTATGCAAAACAATTAGGAATATTAATTAGATCTCAGAATAATGTTTGTTATTTGATCTGTATTGCAGCTTTATAATGAAATTTTCTGCACATAGTTAAATATAAAGAGACTGAAACTATGATTTTCTCAATATACAGGCTTCCTTTTGCAGGAGTGTTTATCTGTAGGGTTTGAGTTTGTGTTTTATTTTCTGAGGTTGACAATGAAGAAACAGGTTTCATTTTGGTCAGAGGTGAAGTGCTATAATGCACATCTTCCTCCTTTTCCACAATTGTTCAATTCCTCTGAACCTGAGTTTCTAAAAATTTTAATCTCATTTTGATTGATTATATAACTGCAATTCTAAATAACATGACACAAATATTTATATGGAAAAAGTTCATAATGTGAATAAGAAAAATGTATGCTTCAGTTTATAATTTAATTTGATGTCTTCCCAGCAAAATGAATTGAAAATTTTCAGTTTTCCTTAACTTTCCCCTTTGTTTTAGCTATTACTCATTTCAGACTTTTTAATAAAAAACTCTAGCTTCAGAATATTTTAGCTAATGTTATTGTATCTTTTAATGTACATCTCATTTGATTAGATCTAAATAAATTGCTGAACTAACAAAAAGACCAGAGATCTAAGGAAATTGTTTTCCTGAATTTAATTAGACATACAGGCTTCCTCTGGAGATCTTCAGAGACATCCTCCTTTCCACTAAGTACTTACTGAAGTGATTTAACTCAACTTCCATGTTTTAAATGACCAGATTATACAGGATACTCGAAGCACACAATAATAGAGTCACAGTCTTAATGACTGGAAAGTAATTGGGCAGTAGTTATTCCAGATGCTTGTATAGAAACACATAATAAACAAACAAACAAATAAATAAATAAATAAATATTTACTAGTATTTCCTCTTATTTTACCCAGAACTTGTTGCATCAGAAATAAACCCTTGCTAGTTACCTATGTCTCCTCCATGCTGCTGCGAACAGAGGATAAATGCAGTCTATGAATAAATGAGTTTCAGCCATACCTTAAACTATCAATTGTACAACCCAGGATGTGGTTTAATTGTCCTGCAGTATGAGAGCTAATTTTCATTTTTTTAAGAATGTGGATTGTGTATATGCTAAGACATTTAGATGTCATTGGGACTTCCAAAAGCACCTAAGTACTCAATAATGTCAGGAGTTCTTTCCTGCTATCAAACAGCTCCTACACAAACTCCACAGCACCCACTTGCCTTATTAGGCACTGAAATTACTGTTAAAATCCTGCCCCACAACTTTTCTAAGGAAAACTTTGGCCCAGAACTAAGTTTTCAGACATTCAATTTAACACAAGTATTGTGCCAGTACTGTAGCTGATTCACCTTCCAAAGTACTGCTAGAGGTGAGAACCAGTTCTTGTGATGAGCTGCCAGCCTGTACACTAGAAGCGATGGTGTAGTTTTAACACAACTTCAAATGCCAGCCAGAAAGAGCCCAAACCCATTAGTGTTGGGCTAACCCTAAAATTTCTAACTACTGCTAAAGCAGTCACTTCTGCCCTAAAAGACACTGGGAGGTACTATTTACCAAGGATGTTTTGTGTTTTTTTATCACTGTGCAGGAGTTTTGCACCAGTGAGAGCACTGATAGCTCTCTCAGCAGTAAGGCTTGAACAAAGCTTTAGAGTGACTTATATTTCCAGGTGCATTTCGCCAGGATGGCTGCAAGAGCCATTGCCCTGCTGCTTGCAGGGTCTGCTGCCCACAGAGCAGAGCAGCCTGGTGGCACATGTGTGTCCTGCCTCGGGCACAGCATCAGCCCGAGTACTGGCACTGCATGGAAGTGCAGGCATTTGGCACCACTACATCAGGCCATGACTCTTGGCCTTTGGAGGTGGACAAGCATCCTTTCAGCTTCTCCTCCAGGGATACCAACCACGGCAAGAGAGGTGCAAACAGGAGGAACAGCCTCAGCCACCCCACTGCGAACACAGGCAGCAAAAGCAGCTGGAGAACAGGCAGGCAGGGATGCAACAGCTACAAGACTTCAGAAATATGGCTAAGAGATGCTTTTTCAAAGCAGGATTCCTCAGAACAAGGAAAAGGCCCAGAATGGGAATGACTCTTGTAAGTGGCATGGACCAGTTATTTCTCTTACTGTCCACTGTGATGAAGAGCTGGTGAGGGACAGCTGCCCTTTGCAACCTTAAATGAATGATGAGGGACTTCGTGGCTGTGTTAATAAATCAAATAATTCTGGAGACCAAGCTCTGGCACCAAAACCACCTGGAATGGTATTGCAATATTCCCAGTGTTAAACTGGATCAAGAACCACATTAACAATTTAACTGCACAGATGACTGGGCTGCAGCACTTGCATCTGTGCCACAGAATTTTTCATTAACTAGCAGGAACACTGATATTCCTCAGTGGGCCCTGGTTCATGGGAATTTTGAAGCTCCAAAGCCAATTTTGCTCTTGGTTTGGGAACTGTCTCTGGTGTTTGCTATAGTCATATCTTCCTGGATTTTCATGAATTTCTGCAGACATTCAAACTATAGTTGCTGGCACACTTGCTCAGACTCTTTAAAAAAAACACACACAACAAATTACAACCCTCTCCACACAGCAGGGTCTGTCATTACCTTGCTAATCAAGCAACAACTGTCAAAGGACGTGCTGAAAGGGAACTTACATGTATACATCAAGCTTGCACCAATTTTAAAAACTGCTCATTGCCTAATTCATTAAACAGTAGGAAGTAGAAACTTTAAATTTAGCAGAGATGCTGCTGCTAATTATTAACCACAGTCTCTCATTAAGTACTTGCCTATCATTCTAATGAAGAGTATGAACAAAAGAGGATAAAATATAATCTACTAATGAAATAGAAACCTAGTGATACCCAATTGAACAAGCACATGGTCATTTTCTCAAAAGATCAACTAGTGGCTTTATCTTACAATTACTAATTACCTGGGGCCTTATTGCTTGAAAATAGTATGGATTATTCCCATCTCACATTCTTTACTGTCACAAATAAGGAAGGAACTGCATTTGGCACTTCAACAAGAAACAGTGCCAGGGGATGTAGCTTCATTTGCTTCATTTGTACTACTTTATGTGATAAGGGACAATCACCTTCACAGGACAAAATCTCACCATGTGACTCAGTTTTGGCTCTTCTCATGGCCGAAGAACTTCCTTTGCACAGATGTTATATGATTTACTGTTCTACTTGCTGGATTCCAAAGCAAATCGGAGCAACTCTTATCTGCCAGTCATCAAATATGAAAGGCAGATCAATACCCGATTCCTCTGTCCTAGTAGTGACAAAGTCATTTAAGGATCACCTGTTCACTATTGCATTCCAGCCAGTGTTTCTTCCTGTGAATGATGAAATTGTTAAGGTTAATGTTGTCTTTGTGGAACTGAGGTTAGTAACTGAAGGAAATGTTTGCAGCTGTCACCCTTCCTGAGTAAATGCAGATTATAATGGCACTTTTTTTATCCTGTGAGACTTGAATCAAGCTGAATCCAATGGATATTTTTTTCAGTGGCTTTCTCAGTTTTTCTATCTAGCTTAACAAATCTGAAGTGGGTAGGGGGAAAAAGGTAATATTTGTGATCTTTGTGAGATCCTCCTGTTACCTCAGCTTTACTCAAAGGATTCCTAGGAAAGAATATTCAAATTTGAGCTTGTATCTAAAAATACATTAATGACAACTGCCTTACTCTAAAAATCTATTCCTGTATCCTACAGTTTAGGAGATCAGCTACAGATGATCCCAGTGTGAGTAACTATGTGAGAGTAAAAAAAGTTAGATTTTAACTGATGTAATTTTAGGAGTTGGAAAGTTAATTGCCTATGTGTCAACTCCTCAGCCAAGGTCCTTTCACCATCAAGAGGCAACAGCAAAGGGCAATGCATTTGACCCATCTTAGCCTGCGAGAAACTGTTTTCTGGAAAACCTGGTTTGGTTCTCTGACTACAAAGAGCATCTCTGGTAATTAGTTTTGACTTAGCCATTTTTGAGACAGATAGTTACATAAAGATGAATGCCACCTTACATGCCACCATACATCTATCATTCATGACATAAAGGTAACATTACATATTGATACAGTTTGCAGTATGTAAGAAGTCTGGGTTTCAAGTCTGCACAATTATTTTCTAGGCTGCCTCTCTGATTAGTACCTCTGCACTTGACAGGAATGAACACCCATCAATTCTCCTTTACTTTCAGCACCACTGAAATGCACCAATATTTGAATCTGGGTTTCACAATATTTGGGACTTTTAACAAGTAGCTTTAAAAAGCCTCTATCCTGCATCGCTTTGTTTCACAGTTCTGAGCACACCACAATTCAACACTTACTGTAGTTAATTAAGGGTTATAATTTTCCTTTGCTCCAGAGGTTCATTTTAAGAGAGATACAAAATGGCTAAAAGAGCACTTGAAGTTGATTTTTCTGAAACAGATTGTTAATTAACCTTCCACTTTCCTGTGTTTGCAAAAATTGCATTGCTCTTTTTGCTAATTCCTGATCTCTTAACCTGTCATTTAAGCCTGTACCATTGACCCTCAGATCCAAATTTTCATCTTTCTTGATCTTGCAAATGGGTCAAAGCGCTGGTTCTTTAGTTTTCTCCCTCCCAGACTTAGCTACAGGGAAGAATTTGAATGCTTCTGTGAACTGTCAGTATTTTCCCTGGTTACAGCCCCTCTCCTTTATTATCAGTGAATTTCAAAGGTTTATTACTATTGCAACATCTTAATTTGTATTAGATTTTGTGATTGTCTAATCAGCATTAGTGATTAGTACAGAGCTATCCAAAAGGTAACATTTATTTTGCCAGGACAGTTAAAAGACTAAAAATACATTAATTTGTCTTCAATTAGCTATAACAGAAAGATTAACTGTGGATGCTGCATTCCCAAATGAAGGTATTCCTACTTCTTTTCTCGAACAAAGAAGGCTGTCCTAGTCTCCCATTATGTTCCAAAGTTTTAATATTTTCCTGAAACACACAGCAAACAATGCAACACAGTACCACCAGAATCTTTCCTGCAGTTTTTGTCCCAGATCTCCCTCTGCAAGATTTGCACCCCTTGCTGCCTGGTTGCCTTCATCTGGCACAGCGTAAGCTGCAACCAGTCTCATCACTGTTGATCTCATCACAGCCTGATCACATTGGCTTGTGACTGACGTTACCATGCTGCCCAAAGGCTTGGGAAGCAGCTTACAGTCTCTGAAGTCTCAGACACAGTGGAATATTTGACTGTGTTTTCTATTTAGCCTGAAAAGACTATCATAGTTTTTAGCTTTATTTATTTTGGAACAATACTCTGTTCAGTTCTAATCTGACCATAGTGGTAAGTAGCAGTGTTAATATACCAGGTCTGGAAAAAACATTAATAAAAAATGTCAGTGATAAGAAGACTGGACAGTAGAATTATAGAAACAAACCTACATATTAAAGAGTAGGACATTTACCTTTTGAAGTGAGCAGGAATGTCTTCATGGCTGTCAGTGCCTCTGCAGTAGGGACAAGATTCCAGCTTCACTTAGACTCACACCATGGTCCTGTCTTTCTCCTTTACCTCAGTGGTCCTACATACAGCTGAATACTATGGCCACCAGCTGCTCATGCAGGGAGGAATTTGTCTGGACTAATGCAGGTGGTCGTCCATCTGAATCAGTCATTGTCAATGGCATGTAGAACTTTTAGGCTGTGATTCATCTGATTTATTTAGGTGTCTGCATTAAGATGACAGGAATCACATCTTAAAACTG
This sequence comes from Formicarius rufipectus, assembly GCA_013399695.1. NCBI lineage: Eukaryota > Metazoa > Chordata > Aves > Passeriformes > Formicariidae > Formicarius > Formicarius rufipectus. The sequence continues at coordinate 1,058,845 of VXAU01003369.1, forward strand.
CCTGCCTCTCACTATGGAGCTAAGAGCGACAGTGATTTAAATGGATATAGATATATTGCATATCTATTCTCCATCAAACAAACACCCATAGAAGTTGTTGTTGGCTGGACTTCGCGAACGAAGATCTTGGGATAAGCCTGCACAATGGATTTTTTAAGTGAGGCACAGGGTGCGCAGAACTGGCCCCACTCCCTTTACTCCTGAGGTTCATCTTGCCACGGCCGAGCAGCTCGGACGGCGACAGCGAGTTCCTCCAGGATTCGAACCGGCGTCCTCAGAGGAGGAGCCGGCTCCACAGGCGGGGGCCTACGCCACCCGGCCAACGCCCGCTGCCTCTCAAGTGTAACATACAAACAGAAAAGCAATAATGTCAGGCTGTTGAGAAATCCTGGGAGCCCACGTGGGTCAGAGCACCAGGGGAAGACCTCGCCTTGTCCTCTCTGCCACCGAATGACACAAACGTGGCACTGCAGCCACGCCTGTAACACGAGCTGGGGCAGGCCCCAAAAGGTGGCAACCCATAGAAGTAATATCTGTACTAATACTGTAAACAGTACCAGCGTCAGCTTGCAGGAGCAGATCAGATAAATGTTCTCTCTGCCTCCAAGAAAGGATGCCCACTGGAAAACACCCTAGCCTGGAACCCCTCCTCAGTTCTTCTCAGTAGCACTTTGGGGGAGTGCTAGCTGAATGAGACCAAAACCATGGCAATGACTTTTCTAGAAAGGTAACAGTGTGGATAATCAAGTTTCCAGTCCTTGGTCCACAGCTTGGCACTCTTTGTTTAATGTATATCCCCAGAGTGTCATAGCTACTTCTTAATAGAATCCTAATACCATGTTTCTGCCTCAGCTTTGAGAGCTAAGACAGACTTGTGATCAGAAAGGTTTTGGTAAATGTGTTACTTCTCTTTTCTCAGAACATCTAGGAATTTTCAAGATTAACACCTTCTCACAGACTGTATTGCTTTGTGCAGCTGCTCTACACAGACTGGAGCTTTCCTGCCCACATTTACATGCTGCAAGCTTACCCTGTCCACTTACCAAAGAATCCTTCCAGCCCACTGTACAAGGAGGAACAGCTTCAAAAGAAGAGGTTCAACATCCTCTCTTTTTCATCCAAAACAACATAGTTCAGTCCTTAGTTTCCCTACATGAGACACCAGGCTGAAGCTGCTCAGGCAAAGGTGGTAACAGGATAAATAAGCTCCTCATATCCTGTTTTATTGCATTGGTTGGACTGAGCTATCCAGGGCATCCATCAACCTGCAGAATTACTGGGTCTGGGCAGGACACAGGTATGAGATAAACAACTCTACACAGCCCTGTAGAAACCAAGGTTACTCTGGCATGCACAGGAGTCCCAGCTCTTGCTTATACCATTGTAGAAAACTGAGCTGCCTGTTAAGCTCAAGCAACCATATGGGAGTTTTGAAGATTTAAGTCTTTGATACCCAAGATACAGTTTAAGTTGGTTTTATGCTTAAGGCTCTCAATCATTTGTCCAATACAGAAAGTGTCATTTCCTCATGGTGGTATAAAAGGCCAATGGGGATCTTAAAGATATCTTAAACATATATTCATAACTCTAGGGTCTCTACCTTCTAGCAAGTTACTTGGCTATTCCTTGAGAGTGGAGGTGATCTTGGGCCACTGGTTAGACAATTCCACATTAAAATAGTCTTTATAATGATTTTTCAATTTGTATAGTTTGATGTTTGCAAGACAGATAATTGGAACATACTAGATATCTTGGTACAAAGAAATAACTTCATTTAAGGATGAAAAAGAAATCAATGCTCTTAATTCAAAACCATTCCATTTTCAAACTTTCTTATCCACAAATAGTTCTGTTTCCTAGCTCAGTTGTGGAGTATCAATCACTAGTATGTGTCCTGGTACCATAAAAGCTCTGTATGGATTAATTCATTATGCTGTTTTTAGTGGTGAACACTTTTTGACTGAGTTTGGGGTTGTTGGTTTTTTTTGCCTTTTTATATATGCTTTATACTTTACTTGTTGGTAAGAACGAGCAGCATGCTAAGTGCTACAAAAAGGATTTTCTTGTTTTGCTTTAAACAATGTAATTTCTATTTAAGATGTATATTTGCCATGTGTAGTGCAGGCATATTTTCCCTTAAAATGATGTTAAATCCTGAGTTTAGAGACATTTTTAATTCACTGCTGTACGTCCTATGCTCCAGCAGCTCAAGGAAAAGTCACTGTTGGATATGAATTCCAGAGCAACACCGATGCAACCAAAATTCATTAAAACCAGTCATGTAACCATAATCTGAATTACACTTGAAAAAAGTAAGAGGTATCTCCCATGCTTTCAAAAAATATGTGGACTCTTGACATGAGTCCAGAAGCATTCTTATCCTAATGGGGATGCTCAGTCAGTGCAGTCAAATATAGGAACAATGCCAGAGGCATCAATTTCACCATCACCTTCGCAGAAAGTTCTACTGCTTCACTGTGCATTTTAGAACAGAACCAACTGACCTGAGAGACACATCCTCCAGATCACAGTCAGAACGTGAAGCAGGCCTGGAAAAAGCTCTGTTTAGTTTTACTGCCTTGCTTTGTCTGGAAATTATAAACTTGTAGTAAATATTTTAAAATATGTACCATTCTCACTTAGGGGAGGAGGGGAGTAAATCCTATCTGTTTTCAAATAAAGAGTTACCTAACTTTTATCCTGGTATGGTTGGGACTAGATAATCACTATGTCAACTTCCAGGTAACACAGTAAATGTGTTACAGAGCAGCGGTCATCTGCCAATGCAATCAGGTCTGGAACAGGCACTGACACGGAGATACCAGGATGCTTAATCCATCTATCCAGATGTTTCCTTGCTGGTCAGGAGTACCCCTCCCCTCTCCCCTCTTGGTTCCACAGAAGAAGGACTGGTTGTGGTCAGAGCAAAACACTTGGTTTATTGTCCTGCTCCAGCTGTGGTGAACAGGCATGCCCAGACAGTTCCATTCACAAGATTCATGTCACTTGTTTTTCCTTCCTCCATTTCTTGGCAGTCCTTTTTACCACTCTTGTACCTCCCTCAGTCCATCTCAGCCTTCCCTCAACAAAATCATCCCTAAACACTTTCTTCACATTGTATCAGTTTTTCTGCATCTGCAGCCAAATTTGTTATTTCGATACTATTGTTTAGGTCACTTTGGACATACACAGTGTTGTTGATATGGTTCTTAGATGCTGCTGACTTTCCCAAGGATCCCAAGAGGTCACCAATACTCCCCAAAACATCCCTTCATTTATCTGCGAAGCTTGGCCACTTCTCACATAGCTCCCCCCAAAATGACTTGTGATATCCAGCCTTCCCTCACAGTCTGAGCTGTAACTTTTGTGAGTCTCTCACATTGACAGCTGCCCCATATAGCAATTTCTCATATCTCATCCTGTAGTTTTCCACATCACACTCAGGCAGCCTCACCTCAGGCCAGCATCCAGTCAGTGACCTGCAGTTCTAACGAACTACATTACTCACAGAAAGGTAAGATCATCTTGGGCCAGAAGCAGCTGATAATTATTTATTACATTATTTAGTGTTTACTGCTGTTGCTACAAAAGCCCTAGGCTATTTGTCCAAGGAAACAGTAATATTGCTCTCCAAATTATGTGAAGTCCTTTGTTAAATTAATAGAAGCCTTTTGGCCCTGAACAGTTTCACAGCTGAGGATGAAGGACCTGAGGGTAAAGTCATAGCAGATGTGTCATTGAAATTTATAATTAAACACCTTTAGTTCATATTTTTATGATTAAATTTTCTCTCCATAACACCTTCAGTAACTCTTCAGGGGACCATTAAATTGTCTATGTAATATTTTTAGAAAAATAATCCCCCAACTATTGATAGGAAACAATTTAAATTTCTCTATCCTGGATTTTAGTCTCAGCTTGAAGGATTTCTTCTCATCATCTGCAACACAGGCTGTATGTATTTTTATACCCCTTCTTCAAATATAAATCATCCTAAAACTCACCTACAATAATGTGACCTCTGTATTTTTACCTGACATGAATCCTTGACAAATTTTTGTCTGCTGGAGAAACTCAACTTGGAGAATCATTCCCTTTCTAAGAGAGTAAAGCAACAAGTTTACAGCCTTTGCTATTCTGAGACCTCTCTATCCACAAGAAGTTCTGCTGTGCTGCCCTCTTCCTTGCCTCAGGTGACTTAGGAGTGAAGAATCAGAATTTAGCCTCTGCCCTACAAGAAGCCACTCGTTCTCCCATTTCTGTGGCTTATCCCAGGTGCAAACTCAGCATGTAGCAGCTTACAAGACTTGCACTGACCTGTCTTGGGAGGTGTGAACAAGGAAGAGAAAGTAAGACCAGGGCAGGGAGATGGAGACAGTGGTTGCAGCCAAGCTGCCATGCTGACTCTTTGCCCACCTGCCTCAGCTGGAGAGTTCTCTTTCTTGGCTCCTCACAGCATGAACAGGATGAAGATGTTTTGAATGACATCTCTTTACGTCCTTGTCTCCAGAGTCTGCATTAATGAGATATGCAGATCAGCAAACCAAAGTTAATTATTTTCTTGCACAAATTAGGGGAGATGAATCACTGATTATTAAACCAACTTTGAGGTCTCTCTTTGCACAGCTTATGGAAAACAAAGGGCAAAGTGACAGCCTCACACAGCTCTGGAAGTGCCTCTTACACTTCTGAGGAAGCAGGGGTAGATGTTTCCACAATCATGCTTCACAGCCACTAAAATCATGAAATCATAGAATGATTTGGGTTGGAAGGAACCCTAAGGATCATCCAGTTCCAACCTCCCAGTTGTGGGAAGAGACACTTTCCACTAGAACAGGTTGCTCAAAGCCCTATCAAATCTGGCTTTGAGCACCTCCAGGGATGGGCATCCACAACTTCCCTGGCCAACCTGCTCCAGTGTCCTAAATAAAATAATTTGAGTTTTCTGCAATAGAAGGTTTCCAGATCAACTGAGGAGTTTTCCATATGTGGGAAAAGTATCTGGAGGAGCTGACATTAGCCATAATGAGCAGGAATCACAGAATCACAGAATATGCTGAGCTGGTAGGAACCCACAAGGATCATCAAGTCCAACTCCTGGTCCTGCACAGGACCATCCCCACAAGTCACACCATGTGCCCAAGAGTATGATCTACATACCTCTTGAACTCTGCCAGGCTTAGTGCTGTGACCGCTTCCCTGGGGAGCCTGTTACAGCACTCAACCACTTTCTGGACACAGAATCTTTTCCTAATATTCAACCTAAGCCTCCCCTGACACAACTTCAAGCCATTCATTCAGGTTCTGTCACTGATCACCAGAGAGATCAGTACCTGCCCCTCCTCTCCCCCTCACAAGGAAGTTGTAACTGCAATGAGGTCCCCTCTCAGTTTCCTCTTCTCCAGCTGAACAGATCAAGTGCCCTCAGTCACTCCTCATATAGTTTCCCCTCAAGACCCGTCACCAACTCCATTGCCCTCATTTGGACACTCCCTAACGGCTTCATGTCTTTCTTATATCATGGTGCCCAAAACTGCACACAACATTGCAGGTGAGGCCACCCCAGAGCAAAGCAGAGCAGGACAATCCCCTTCCTTGCCTGGCTGGTGATGCTGTGCCTGAATCCTCCCAGGACATGGTTGGCCTTCTTGGGGGGCCAACCTGCCATCCATCAGGACCCCCAGGTCCCTTTCTGCAGCACTGTTCTCCAGCATCTCATTCCCCTTGGACAGGATTCATGTGCCTGAAGGTTTAATATGGCATTTAACCAGGTTCCTGGTCTAGTCTCTGCATAAAAATACACAACTGATCTGTGTGAAATTAGCAGTTATCTCTCTTTCTTAACTACAGTAGCAGCCTAAGATTCACTTCATTTGCACAACTCTTTGAGATGGAAATCAGGCAGATCACTCCTATGCTTCCTTTTGCGCATTTATGCCCTGGGCTTTTCTAATTCCTTTAACAGATGACTTTAAAAATATGGAGTAAGGTTTTTAGTAAAAAGGTTATTGGGTTTTGTGTAGGGTAAAGAGTCACATGGAAGTTTTGGTTTGCATCTTGTCTTCTGGCTCTAGAAATCATGGAGGAACTATGCCTACTGTGAAAAAACAAGCTATGCTGAAACCTTTAAGACCATATTTATATTAATAAACTAAGCTGGAGGTGTAGGTCTGGATACTTGATTTTCTAGAGTGGTTACAACATTAGAACATCAATTTTGTCCCAGGCCAATGAGCACTTTCCTACACAAGCTGCACTGCAGGTACAGCTTTTGAGTTAATGCAAGCCAGGGATCAATCCATACAGACATAACATTATTCAGAAGCTGAAGAGCTCCATAGTGTGGCAAAGGCCAGATCAGGTCAATTGGCCTCAAGCCCCGAAAGGGCTCCAGGTTTTGCTGTGTTTACCAGTAGCGGTATAACTACTACTGGTATACAGTATAACAGTATATCAACAGCACAAAGCAATGAAACCAAAAGATTAAGATTTTCCTGTTAACCATTCGGTTGTAATTACATTGAACTTGGTCAGTTTGGTGGTAAAAAGAGGAAAACTGGCCTTAAATGTTTAAGGCTAAAAATATAACACAAAACTAACCATAAATCATTCCCCTTTGTGAAATCTGATCTCTGGATTTTGGCTTCACTGTTGATGTCAGTGTTTTCATTGTCAGAAGTGTAAAGAAAGCGTCTGGGGTTTTGAGGGGTTTAACCGAAGTAATCTGGGCAAGGAACTGCAAGAGCAAAGAGACAGGGGTGCAAAGGCTCAGAGGTTCTAACAAAAGTGATACTTGCCCAAGTTATCCCTTGACTCCTAAAAAAGTGCACTTGCACACTGACCTTTTACTAAGTACACTGCCATGTGTGGCTGGCTGGTATGATCATACTGTGTACTTCTTATTAGGTGCCTCCAGAGGCTGAGAACATAAATTTGAAATTTAGATAAAGGCAGGCCTTTAAATTCACTCTGATCTATCTAATGTATTGCTGGTCTATTAGTATTATTACAAAAGAAGCTGCAGCTATACAAGAGCTGTAAAAAACAGGCTTCTCCTTGATGTACTGGAGCCTTGGCATCTTAGCCACTCCAACCTGAGCACAGTAGATCCTGTGGCACCTAAAATCATAGTCAGCCTTTTCTCCTCTGCCCTGCTGAAAGGCAGAATATCACTGGCTGCTCATCTGAGAGATGTGAAGTTCTGTGAAGCCCAGAGTTGCCAATAAACACAAAATCAGAATTTTGTGAACAACTACGACAGGTGTCAAATAGAGAATTGTCCTTTAAGCTTCCTTCAAAACTGCGTTTCAATTAGTATTGAGAAAAATCAGCACAGTATGTAAAAACTGTCTTTACATCTCACCCAAGTAACTCTCATAAGTAATGAAGAATGCTGTAGTCCTACAACTAAACATTTCACAATCGGAGTACAGACCACTTTTGGTAATTGTATGTACATGAACCTTCCTAAATGGGTAGTATTCCCTCTGAATAATGCAAAGATGTAATGATCTGATCACAGACAAATAACACTCCTCAGTTTCATGAGTCCTCCTTCTGAATCTCTTAGCATCCATACAGGACCCTTTAAACAACTGCCCTTCAATATTCAAGAAGCCACTTCCTCTAACTTCAGTGATGTTCTTGCATTTCCCTCCATTACCACACTGCCAGCCTCCTAAATTAACATTCACCGTCCTATTTCCCTGACAATGCTGACAGGAGAATTCATGGGTTTTAATTTGAAACACTGCCCTATTCTCTGCAAGTTTATTTCTCTAAGTTGGGTGAGAAGAACCATGTCAAAAATGGTAGTTGTGGAGTCTTCACTCCTGGAAATACTCAAAACCTTGACTGACATAGTTTTAAGTAACTTGCTTTGGTTAATCCAGCTTCGAGCTGCAGTATTGGACTAGAAGATCTTCAGAGGTCTCTACCAACTTACACCATTCTGTGATTCTAACAGGTCTGGATCCTTAATAACCCCTCACAAGGAAACAAAGGACTGTGAGTAAATTTTAAGGAGTGAGATGCAATGGGATGGTGATACAAAAGATCAAGGTCACCATCAACTTCTGTGGATGCAAAAAAGCTTTTCCAAAACTATGGAATGCTCATCAACCCAAGGAAAGACAAAGAGACCTGAGAAGTACTCAGTAATCAGAGTTCTTTGCACATGTTTTCACCACAACGAGTATGAACCAGACCACCTTGTCCTCCTGACCAACTCAATCCCCTTAGATGCTTGAAATGTAGGCATGCTATTTGGATACAGGTGTCTTGGTGCTTGAGATCATGCAGTTATGAGAATGGGAGAAACTGGCTTTTTTGCAAATAAAATAGCCTTTCCTTCCATATAACATCTGTGCTGAGCTTTATAATACTGTTTCTACAACGGGGCATCATTATTTCCTGCAGTGACGTGGTGCAGTAGGAGGCAATGGGAGCTTTTTTTCCTATGGAAGCAGTGTAAAAATCAGTGCACAAAATGTATCCTTTTCTCAGCTCAGATAAGTTAATACTGACCTAACTCTTGAGCTTTGTTCATTGTTAAACTACAGTTGTCTGCTTGTCTAAAAGATATGGACAAGTTCAGACAGTAATTAATATGGGAAACCCCAAGAACCTGTTTCAACCCAGGTGAGCCCAGACCATCAGAATGAACCCTTCCTGTCCTGAAGTTTGTTGGGAGTAGTGAAGGAGAGATAACTCCGCAAAAAGTGACGAAGGAAGAGTATGAAAGATGGAGAAAGATTTATTGCTACAGGCGTAGAGAAGAAAGAATTACAGCACAAGGAGAGAGAAGATGTAGAGTCAAAACACAACTGAAGGACTTCCATGTTCTAAGATATACATATACGGTTCATGGGTTTTTTCAATTTGGTTTGATATATTTTTCTATTGTTCCATAGAGTTGTATTGCTGTTATCTAATTGGTTGTTGTTTGCTGCAGTGCAGCCTTTCCATGTTTGTAAATGCTCCACCCTTAGTTTTCTGTTGTGGACATGTTACCACCTCCTTTTACCCAAGTTTGGAAGTTCCCACCTACTTATTCCCTTATTTATCTAGTTTCAGCCCTTCTTTTGGTTCGTTCCACAGCCTCTCTATAAAAGAGAGTGCTGTGGGTTTAATAAAGGGTCACCTTCACCAACCTCAGGTGTCTCGGGACCTTTCTTTCAAGAGCCCCTCCGCTGTCCTTGAGGCAGCGGACCCTTCCCTTATCGAGCCTTAACATCACACTCAATAGAAGTTGGTGACTACATCAACTTCTGAGTACTTAGTCAAAAAAAACAAACATAGTATGTCTAGTTTTGCACAAGAGTTTCACTTTTAATGTTAGTAAACAACACAACTCATATTAATGCAGTAGCTCCAATTAATCTTACTTATATTTTCTTGGATCAAAGTCTTAAGGACTGTAAGACTCATTGATGTTCACCTCTTTTTACTCTTCCTTCCTTATCTCCAGCACACACCACCTTCGGAACAGACTGTTTTGACACCAACAACAGTACAAGGATGAAATATGCTGCATATCAAAGGCAAGCAGCACCATCTGCCAGCCCTTTCAGTGAACTGCAAGGAGCAGCAAGTTTAGACTGAACTTCAGCAATGTTGCAGTAGCAACGGGTGAGAAAAGATGTTATTTTCACCCTCCACATTTCTCTATACTGTCCTATAGTAGATATCTGTTATGTGCCATCAAGTCACTTCACGACTCAAACTAATCAAGAATTTTTGAAATGTACTGAACTACAACTTATTTTTTCAGAAGATTTTGATTCATTACAATAAAAAAAATAATTCCAAGTAATATGTTTATTTAACTTAAAGACCTGTGGGGTGTTATAGTTTCAGAATCTATGGAATTTTTCTTTCCCCCACCACCAGAATGAGGTGCGAATGCGTCTATCTCTATTCATTGCCATTGATAAAGGAAGGCAAGGTGTTACCTGCACGGTGGGTTCGCTGGGTGTGGGGAAAGCGGCACTCGGTTTTGGGATTCGGCAGCGGGGAGACGGCTGAAGGAGAAACCCCTGAGTTCGGTTTCTTTCTTTGCTTTTCCTGCTGTTTCTTTTTCCCATACCTGGATTTTACGGAGCCTTTTGGATTGTTGTTTTTTTTTGACTTTGCCCGAGAGAGAGAGAGGAAGACATCACTAGCCGGGGGTGGAGGCCCCTTACATCGGGCCTTCTGTGAGGGAGCCAGCGGCGGCCATCCTAGACGTGAGAGAACTTTTTTACATCAGAAGCTCCAGCCCGAGGCCAGCAGACCACAAGCCGAGCCTTTCGGAGGGACACACCGGAGCCTTTCTTCCCATCCACCAACCCCCCGGGGGCATCCCAGCATCGGTCACTCGTCTCGTCACTTGCTGCCCGTAAATACCGGGGACAGACTGTGTGTGTGTTTGTGGGGGGTTTTGATCCAGGAGTTTTTATTCGTTCAGTCTTCGTTGTTCTGGTTTTTTTCTCTTGAATATACATATATATATATATATCTCATAGCTAGGAACTGTTATCCTTCCATTTATCATACCTTAATTAAATACTGTTTTGCAATTAAAGGAGACTTGTCTCTCTAGTTATAAATTTTCTAAGTTCTCTAAACTTAGACATCAAGTCACTTCATGACTCAAACTAATCAAGAATTTTTGAAATGTACTGAACTACAACTTATTTTTTCAGAAAACTTTGATTCATTACAATAAAAAAAATAATTCCAAGTAATATGTTAATTTAACTTAAAGATTTGTGGGGGAAATTTTTCCTAAGGTTCAAAACAGATATCTAGTAAGAGAGACCTGACCACAGGCATTAATATATAATTCATATTCCCTTGTCCCAAATGATCCTCTAATTTCTCTCACAGAGAATCTATAAAACATAGCAGGGGGGATGTCTTCAGTCACTCAGTTTCTGTTCCTTCACTCCCTCTGCCTGCATTTGCTCAGACATATCCCTTTCCAGCTGTGTGAGTATCTGAACGAACATGCCTCCCTGCACAGGGGCAGAGGGATAGAGACTTTCCAAATATTCTTTTTTTAAAAACTGTGGGAAGCAATTCTTTTTCTGGTAGTATACAAGCATGTTAGCTACGAAACAGCCTCCTCCTCAGAGAAGGAGTTGATTCAATTCATCATCTGTGATTAAAAAAAATAATAAATAAAAACAAAAGAACGGAAAAAGGTATAAATGAGACAATCCCCCAGACGTCTAAGTTCCAAAGAATAAGCATGTGCCACAGCTCTGATCTGCCAGATACACCCTTTCAGTAATGGCAATTAGCTTTTTCATGGATGACATGTTTTAATTAGTGACAATAGCAGACTGACTGAGGGGAAAAGAAGCTAAGTTACACTGCACACTTGCAAATTCTGGCACAGAAAACATGTGGCACAGCAAGTACCAGAATCCAGCAAGATCCAAACATTAACACAAGGCAAACACATGCCTTTTCAGATGCTTAATACAGATTTCACATACTTCTAAACACCATAAGTCGAGTCCAGACAGAGAACCAGTTGGTGTCTGGAGATAAGGCGCTTTGATTTCTTGCTTGTCACTCATTTGTCACTCAAATGAAAAATTGCAGAACTCACAAGAAAGCTAAACCAATATTTGAAAAATAAAGGGCCATCACTCCAGAGAAAGTCTGTATTCCACATGTTAAACCAAAAAGTCTAGGCAAAGGAGCAGCACCGACTTAGGATCCCAGCTGGTTCTAATCATACAGCATACATCAAGTATTCTAATACTAAATAAAACCTGTAGCTCTCATGGTGGTTCTGTGCTGTGTTGCAACCTTGCTAATGCTCAGCATCTCTTTCTGTGGGAATTCTGTAAATTGTAGTGTTATTGATGCACCATTAGGTGCCAATTTGTTACAACACAGTGGAAGGTGTCATCTATAGGGTGCATTACCTCATAGTGCTGTCATCAGTCTCTGTTGGGTTATCTGCACACAACGCCACTCACAGATATCTACAAATGTTCTGCTGAGATACCTATGAGATAAAAGCATCAGAGCTGCCACTGAAAGGGACATACTCTGCTCTGGTCTGCAAAGGGCACATAGTCTTACACAGAGAAATGGCACAGTGGCATCCAGTGGGTATCATTGCATTGGCTGATACCGGGCAGCAATTCTTGATTCATTAGGGCCATGCCCTGCACTAGTGCTGAGAGGGAAGAATATAAAAACTGTAGGTTTATAAAAGCTAAACTACAAACTATAAAATATGAAAGCTAAATGGCTGTAGAAATCCAGAGGTCTGCCCTTCTGCCCCCCTCTGCATGGCAGAGAAAACCCCTGGCATCATGGGCCACCCCTCAGGCTTGGCCATTCTCAGCAGCTGTTCCAACACACTTCTTATGAGCCACCCTTAATTTCTCCCCACCCTTCTGTCATCTGCTTCCACATATTCTACAAAAAAAACCTTTCTTGATCACCTGGATATTTGTATTATACACATATTTATCATCTATTTTCATTACCTAGGAAAGAGGTCATTCCAGCTATTTCTAAACCTCTCCCACTTTGATGCCCTTCTTTAAAATTATTTCAATTTTTTTTTTAGCAAAGCAGTTCCAATTTTTTCTCATGGTGCAGAACAGGGCAAGCTTATATATTGTTCAGCTAATAAGGGGATTTATGTTGTCAATTAGCAACTCAGTCTACGAAATTACAGAACTGCAAACATGCTTGGTGGTAACTGCCCTACACAAGCTTTTTCCAACCCCAACTCCAAAATAATCAATTGCTTAATTAAGATAGATAAGCATTTGAAAAAAAATAAGACAGATAAATAAAAACAGGCCAAAGAATCACCCAGGACTGTATCTTGGAAGAAAACACAACAGCAGAAAACAGATACATTTCCCCAGCACAGTCTCAGCAGTCTCAATTCTCAAAATTTTAGGGGTAGGGGACTTTCCAAGACAGGCTGACTTTCTCCAGTCACTTGCTTAATCAATTGAAATTTTTAACCATTAAAAAAATCCCGCAGCGAGGAGTTCAGTATTTTAACAACACATAGGAAAAATATCAATATTTTTTGTTTTGAGCCAATCACCTATTTTTTCTTTATTGCTTCTTAATGACTAACTCTAGATCTTATACAATAAGCAGCTGTTCCCTATTCACTGTCCTCATGCCACTAACAAATTAATTTCTTCATTTTTAACTGCAAATTAAAATAACTTCACAAGATGACACAGAATAGATTCCAACCACTATGTTAATCTATAACGTATCAATGTGTTGCTAGTAAGGCAGAAAATTACAATTTTTATCACTTACTCTTCATCTGAATTATGTCTCTCCTAGAGTTACGTGGGAGCATAAACTAGCTCAGCTTTTCTAATCCACACAATATCTTAATTTTTGCTTTACATTTGCTGTTAGCCAGAAAAAACTGAACAAAGATCCTTCCTCTACTGAAACCACAGGAAACTTGCCATGGTTTGTAGTGGGGTCAGGATTATGTGTCCATGTTTTTCTATGCTCTGACAGAAAAGAAGAAGTCTCACAGGTAGACTAGCTTATAGTTCCTGAGACTGAATCTCATTGATCTTGCTGATCAGTCCCATAAGTCTTTGATCTACTTCTTCCAGAATGTGGACCTCAATGAAGAACTTTATTCCAAGTTCCTGATCCTGGTTCTAACAAGGTATGTTTCCGTTTTATTGTGACTTTGCCTGTACTGTCTACAGCCTGACAGTCAATATTCAGGCTGTGTTTTCAAAATGTTTCTCATTTAGTTTATACCTGTACCATTTTTTGAGTCTGACTTTCCCTTCACTGTCCTTTATCACTTTTCATAATGACTTATACATGTTCCTGACAGTGTAATAGATGAGCCACATGGAAAAGTCTGTGCCTTAAGGACAACACAGGGCAGAGCAGTCAATCAAAGTGGACATGCAGTCTGCTGACCAACCAAAATACAGCCTGCCATTACGCAGAAATACTCTGGGGCAGTGTACTGCCATTCTGGACCGACCAAGCTCAAAGGAGAGGAGCAGGACAGTGCTGCAGCAGCCTGTTCAATCAGCCAGCATCCCCAGGGCCACATGAACTTCTACAGTTGGTTGGGTGTGCAGGCTCCTCCTGGCTTCCACTAACCTGACACAAACAAACTAGTAGAGATCTGTATCTACGAAACCTATTAAATGCTCTCCTTCATTGTCACACTTGGTATTTCTCCCTTCTTTTTACAGTTTCCCTTGGTATACACAGTGTTGTATTTTTTCAACTCTCTCAGTATCTGCTTTCTCTTAGTCTTTTTCCACCACTCTTCTCAAATATCCTTTAAAATCAACAATTTCAAAAGCTCCACTATAACAGAGGCAGAGCCAGACTGGCCTTATGTGATGTGTTTATTGAGGTTTAAGACAAACTCTCCAGTTCAGGAGTAAAAGAGAACAGTATAACCTAGATGACCTAAAGGAAGAAAGTTTCTATAGTCAATGACTTGCTAAAGCAAGACACCAAGAGGGGAAGCTGAGGAAGACTCACGAGCTGTACATGTCTGAGAATACAGATTTTTGCAGAAATACATGTTTATAACAAGATCTATACAGCTTCAGCCTTTCAGCGACACCTAGAAGTCACTTGATTTTTTTTTAACTTATTTACATTCCCCTTATACAATGAGAGGACTCAGTCAGGTCTCTGGCACTGGCTCATAGATTTTCAATGGTCTGATGCTTTGACTTTCTGGAGCAGAAATGTGAAGTGGCCATAGAGATGCTGCATTCACATGCAGTGCTTGTCTAGCAGAGTTACAGTGAATAGATGTGCAGAACTATACACAGCCATTTAGCAAAAACTCTTACATGGTAAAAGCTTGCTCATCAGAAAGCCTTGACCAGAAATAGTTTGTCTGTTAAAAAAAAAAAAAAAAGAAAAAAAAGAAAATAAAAAAAAAGCTAGTAATGCTGTGTTCACTGCACAGGGCATATGGCAGGGATGGGCATTCTCAGAGTTAGGACCACTGGAGGTGATCTTCAGAACCAAAGTTAAGTCTGGATGCTCAAGGTCATATTCAGCTGAGTTTCAACACCTTCAAGGGTGCTCCAATGCCCAGTCACTCTCAAGGTGAACGACATTTTCCCATTATCTAACCAAAATTTCCTTAGTTGCAATTTTCCTTGGTTGAAACATTTCCCGTGGTTATCAGGACAGGTACAGGGGGAATTCAAGCTGCAGGACTGAGGTTCTCCTCACCAAGGCGAACAAGCTACACTCATGGGAATTCACAGTAAGTTCCAAGGCTTTCTATACAACCGGTCAACCTGTATGTCATATACTCAAATCCAGCCTATTTTTTTTCATGCAAGACAGCTATATTTACTTTATTACAACAGCCTTTTTCACTTGCCACAGTGGTCAAATGAAACAAGTCAGCCACTGAATTGAAAAATTAAAAGCTTACCAAGCTTCCATAACATTAGGTATCCATTATAATTGTCTTTTCTTGACAATCCCAAGGTGACTTGCAAAGTGACAGACAGTCTGGCCTGCCATACAACTATGACTGACCTAGTCAGTCCTGAGATTCATGAACAGACTGCACTTCCACATTTAGCACAACAGTGACGCCCAGTTGCAGTAATGTGAATTACCTGGAGGTACTCCTAAAGGATCCTGTGGTCTGCGGTACAGTCTCCTCCCCACCAAGCATCATGTTACTTCCTGAAAATCTCACTTGTTTAGTTGAAACAGTTTAATTTTTTTCTTCTAACACAGAATGTTCCGGTGTATCTGTCAGAAGAGGTTAAGCATTTTATTTAGCTGCTGAAAATGCTGTTTCTGTGCTAACAAGCCTTGTTAGAAATTTCATGCTAGAAGGTTTGAGATTTGCCATGTTTGCAAGTATGTTGATCAAGCTGAAGAAAACAGGGAAATGGACCCAGAAGCAACCAGAAGCACAGAGGCATTCTCAACAAACCAGACCCTTATTGACTGTTTTCCTTTTGCTGCTGAAATCTGAGCATTAAGCCCATGGCTACTAAAAGTAAGAACGGTTGGTGTCCTGCCAGACTCTTACCTCTGAACCCACCCTTGTGCAGTTGTTTCAGGGAATTGAGATAGATAAAAATAAACTCTGTTGAAAACAAAGCCATAAGCTGCTGGGTGTCCCCACATTCCCGCTGTCAGTGCTTCCAGCAGAACCAGAATGAAATGGCCCAGAGTAAAAACACCTTCAACAGCGCTGGCCACTCCTCCCAAACTTCTTCATGGGCAACAGTAATACTGGTCTGGCAGCTATTAATGTCTAATAAGTACTAATAGAATAGAACCTTGCTGGTGTTTTGAAGGAGTAGGTGCATCCTCATATGCCGGGGGAACAGAGGCTTCTCAGCTCACAGGAGGAACCTCTAAGAGATATCCTACAGCAAACAATATGCTAGAAAATGCCACTGGAAATCCTTCTGACGCATCTTGCAATCTTGCTGTCTCTCACACAACCCAGATGAACAGCAGGTGATTTTCTGTGGCAGGGTGTGTCAGTTGTTATCCAGCTTGTTATCTGGATATAACCTTAGGAAGGAGACATCTGGAAAATGTGATGCCTTCTGCTGTCATGCATGGAGAATAAACCTCATAATGGTGCACCCCGTGCTGTGGCTGTGCAATTAGGCAGTGCATGCTTATAAATGCACTAGATGCTTCTAAAACTACTGGGTTTTCAATGCCATTTTGAGAGTCAAGTGATGACAAAATGGCTGTCAAAGAGACTAATCCAAAAGACATTATGATACAGAGAAGTGGAATGATAGGTCCTCTTGAGAACCTGAAAGACCATCACAGTAAAGAACTGGGAGAGAAAGGTGTGAATTTGAGTAGGTCAGTGCTTCATTTAAACAACAGAAGACAGGGTACTGATTCCAGCTGTGGTAGGGTTAAGGCTAAAACAATCATATCTGTTGAGGATAATGATGAAATCTGATAGCTGAGCTCCCTCCTTGTGATGGCCTCACCCAGACCAAGGTAAATGAGCTCTGAAGCTGACAACATCTGTTGCATCTCTGAATAGGAGATGCTTGTGCCCACCCTTTGAAGGGCCCTCCAAATTTTTGCTGCCTCCAAGTCTTCCCCTCCTTCTTCAAACATGGTCAGTTCTGGTCATGTGTATTAAATGAGCCAGCAAAAGGCCTCCTTATGCCTTCCAAACCTTCATCCCTGCCACATCCTAAAAAGATAACAAGCAGAGAATAGCTTGAGTCCCATCCATTGTTCTTTCTGTGGCTTCCCTCTGATAGAACCAAAGCCACTTCCAGGGAGCAATTCTTAAAATGCTCCTACAGGCAAAGTTTGTTTTACTGTGAACTGCACTACAGGAACACCCAACCACACCTCAGTTTGGGAACCAGAAAGCAACTAGAACTTGTAAAATCAGAATGCCTCTGTGTTATGCTCCTTATACTCATCTGCCAGGGCAGGAACCAGGCAAGATACCAGGAATACAAGACTTACAACATTAATTCTCTTGCTGACCTGTACAAGCATTCTTCAAACACCGAATTTCCTTTCTCTGGTAACCAATTTCAGATTTGGTATCAGCTGGCTCCTCTGCACACATCCATGAGGTCTCACAGGCTCATACGTGGAATGATGTCTGCTGTATCATATTGATGTCTGCTGACCTCAGAGACCTGCAAAGTCCCTTCTAATCCTGTCCCTGTATCTACGCATCTTTAAATGTAAACTCAGTAACTTTACTCATTAACCTCTGCAACGTATCTTTCCATTTTCCCTTTTGTATGTAGCCATGAGTCACGAGATTTTTTTGCTAGTAATATCACAGAATTTTATGACGCTCTGTCAAAACTCCATTCAAGCATTGTCTTCAATGAGATAGTACAGCCCCATGTGAATTCATCACAACTCTTACTGCATTTTGTCTGAAGGTAGCTCATTTATCACACAGCCTGTATCGTTCCCCTGTATTCATTGTTATTTATCACTCTACTAATATTTGTCTTGGTGCAGGTTTTATTGGCAATATCTAATGTGTATTTCCAGAACACACATAAAAATGTTGAACTGCTCCCTCTGTAAAACCTGAAGAAACTAAGAATTTAACAAGTCATTAAAGATCTGTCTAAAAAGCTTCTTATTCAGCAATAAGTACCTTAACAGATGCTTCCTGGTGTTACAGAACTGTTAGAGACAGCCATTCAACTTACTGTCACATGACTCCAGTAAAAAACCCGCACACTGTCTCTATGCAGTTCTTTCTATTTGCCAGTGCCCTCTTCAAATTATCAATTTTCTCTGCTAGTTTGCATGCCATTAAACTATTCTTTAATGATTCTGATTTTGCGAATTTTACGCGGCGCTAGTCATGCTAATTGCTCAATAGTGAATTTTACCTGGCGCTAGTCATGCTAATTGCTCAATAGTGCCCTGATGTTTCATATTTACTTTTTTCATCATACCAGTAGAATGTAAAACACAGTTCAGAGAAATACTCACTGATGGTCTTCTAAGCAGCTTCTGTTTGCTTTAGGAAAATGAGGCATGTTTTATCTTAAAGTCTAGGGAGTGCCACAAACCTGAACCTGCCTGCTCAGCAAGCTTCCTTTTTACAGATGGAAATGCCAAGATGTATTTTGTAGCCATTCTGATTAAAATTTTTATTCTGTGCACCCCTGTTCCTCCATTTCTGAAACAACTTGAGAATGAAAATGGCTGCCTGTTCTCACTACCGTGCTAACAATTTCATACTCTGAAAAAAACAGGGCGGAACAGAACTAAAGAGAACTATTTGTGAGCATGAAGCAATGTGGGAGTGGATGGGGATAAAACTTTGAACACTACAGATCCAACTGCTGAAAAACTGTAGTTCAATGATACATGACATTCACCCACTACTGCTACACTAAAAAATTCACAGCTCATTTAATCATGTAATCCTAGCCCTGCAAAAGCCTTTGTCTGGATCTCTTGCCCACCAGCCGGGTCCCAGGCTCTAGTGTTCACCTGCAACGTGCAATCATTGCAGAAGGGAGGGGGGGATGGACTCCCAGCTTTTCCAGTCAGTGATTTTCAGAGCTTTTGAACTAGGATGTTGTTTTTTCATACATAATAGCCACATACATACTGTGCTGATGGACCCAAACTTTTCAAGCCTGTCGGATGCAAGCAGGCTACTCAAGGTTTAACGCTGCCTGTATCAGCCTGCACCAGTCCTCGTCTTTCCTCGGCCTGCAGCAGAGC
This sequence comes from Formicarius rufipectus, assembly GCA_013399695.1. NCBI lineage: Eukaryota > Metazoa > Chordata > Aves > Passeriformes > Formicariidae > Formicarius > Formicarius rufipectus. Next base: position 1,078,072 of record VXAU01003369.1, read on the forward strand.
CATCTGGGCTAACAACTATTTTTACAGGCGAGCGTGCTGCAGCAAAATCGGCTTTTTTTTCAAATCTAGAAGCCTGCCTTGGTTTTCACAGTGACACCATTTAGACCGCCCTTGAGACTTGTATTTTGCACGCAGATGCCGCACCGAAACTGCCTGGGCACCAAACAGCAGATTCCTGACCTGCCTTCCTTGTCCCTGAAGGCCTGCGCGGGTTTCAGCACAGGCCAGGTCACCCCTCAGCACTGAGGCGGGAGGGGCAGGGGGCGCTCTGGCCAGGGACAGACCCTAGAAATGCGCTACAAACAGGCTGAGCCTACTTTCCTAGGGGTGCTCAGCACTGACATCTCCACCACTCTGCGGGCCACTGTAATTCTCCAGACCCCGTGGCAGCTCCGGCCCTGCCCAAACCCCACCAACCGCACCACCCACCGCCACCACCAGCACAACCCACCTCCTCCACTGCCCCTCAGCGCCCCGCGCGCCCCC